>JAAEAF010014483.1:0-117645 GCA_011037195.1 Triatoma infestans | reverse complement strand
CTTGATATTCGTTTAGGTATCCACCATGGGATACGACAGTTAGCGGGGTAATTGTCAACATTCCTCAACCGGAAGTACCACTTTACTGAATTTTTAAAATACTCCTCAGTTAGTGTGAAGCTAAGTCTCTGTACGAGTCTGTGTTGGCACACTGTCTGAAAAACGCATCCTGAAGATGGGCGAACGCGCGAAACCGGTCGATGACCACAAAATGAAGCAGGCTACCACGGAAAATGTCTCTGTAGTGGTTGGTTGTTGACGCATTATAAACTGTCCCTCTGTAGGGCTAGCTTGGCTAGAAAATAAGCACGCTACACTGGTTAAATGTCAAGATATCAATTTTTTGTATCTATTTCTTTAGTAGTGTTTAAAATAAATTTGAGTTTCTTGCGATTATTCTGTTCTATTTTGAGATGTTGTTTGACAAACATACACACACACACACAATATATATATATATATGTTTAATATATATAAAAATTCAGCATCCGTATGTTTGTGGCCGCAAAATTCGAAAATTAGTCGATGGATTTGACTTGAAATTTTTACACAACGTTGCATTTCTATATAAGAGTGTTTATATATACTTTTTACTTCGAAGTTCCCACGGAAACGGGAACTTCTCCGAGCGTTTCGCGAGGTTGGCAGAAAAAGACAGACTCAGACGCGTTGCGATGGTTGCTCTCTCTCTCTGAACCTCTTTCTCAACTACTTATAAGTACCTCTATTCCGAAGTTCCCACGGAAACGGACAATTCCGAGCTAAAATCCTTTCAAACGGCCATATTGCGTTAGCACTTGCTTCTTCAGGTATTGCTGCTACGTAGAACAGCGCATTCAGCTCTTAAACTGTCATGACTTAAACATGCACTTCACAGAAAACCCAACATGTAACATTTCTTAAACATCAGGAATAAGAAAGGTTCTTCGGGCGTGCAAAATCATTGTAGGGGGTGAGTGTACAATGGCTTTATAAGAAGTCATTGGAAGCATTAGACCATATCTTGAAAGACTTGCGAAATAATCAGGTTCCATTTGATGTGGAGCATTGGTGTTACTAGCAGATGACTTCATTCAAACGCTTCCAGTGATACCTCGCTCAACACCAGCTGATGAATTGCAGGCTTGCTTGAAATATACAATTCTTTGGAGCACAGTAAAAAAAAATTCATTTAACAACGAATATGAGAGTTCAACTTCAAAACTAACCAACAGCTGCCATATTTTCAAGACAATTACTGGAACTCGGTAACGGCACTGCTCCTACAAATCCGGAAACGGGAAAAATCACTTTCCCATCTAATTTCTGCTACATTGTACATTCAAAAGAAGAATTAGTAGACAAGTTATTCCAAAGCATTGAAACAAAAATTATCAAAATCACGCATGGTTTATGCCTAAAAATCAGACTGAGCCACAGCGTAGCGTGGTCGGGTTAGCTAGTATGTTTATATATATATGAGAGTGAGAGAGAAAGCGAGCAATATTATAAATACCACTTTTCCATTCTCTGGTGACCCCAAAAGTGTGTATTTCTTGTAAAAACTCTTCAATAAATAAAATTATTAGAATATGTGGATGGGTCCGCAATGCTGCTGTGGATAACATCTGGTATTTTATCCGTCGTAGCATGCTTATTGTTTATAGTGTTCCTGACCGGTTTCGGATTTTCATCCATCGTCACTGAAAAATTCACCAAGTTCGTGTTCTCTACACGAATTTGGTTCTGTTGTGCTACACTCACACTTGTTTGGTTGGTTGTATGTATGTGGGGAGGTTAATAAGGTTATACAGAAACATTAAGTTGAAGTGAACTCACTACACGAACTTGGTGAATTTTTCTCTGACTATGAATGAAAATCCGAAACCGGTCAGAAACACTATAAATATGCATGCTACGACGGATAAAATACCAATAATAAAATCATACTTTCACCATTATAGTTACAAAATCCTATTGGTAAATTTGTTAGAGGTATTTGTAAATATTTTTGTTTGACTGTCCTTAATTGAGTTAGTGGAACTTGTCGTAAATTGTCGTTCGGCCTTGAAATTAGCTTAATTTAATTTTTTTTAGCATTCCTTAAAATAAATTTCATGTCAAAAAAATGTTTCAATTGAAAATTAAATAAAATTGCTTGTTGCAAAATATACTTAGCCAAAAAAAAAATATTGGGCCACTTAGTTATTTCATTAATAAATAAGATTTATTGCAACAGTCTATTACTTTCTCTTACTCCTAGTAAGAGGAAGTATTGTAATCGTGTCAAATTTTCGATATCGAGTTTTCACCGGAAATATCCGTTTTGAGGTCCCCTGAGTCCAAAAAAGTGGTTTTTAGCAAATGGTCTGTGTGTGTGTGTCCGTGTGTCCGTGTGTGTGTGTGTGTATGTATGTATGTGAACAGCATAGCTCAAAAACGAAAAACCATAGAAAGTTGAAACTTGATATTCCGTTTAGGTATCACCGTGGGATCTGACACTACGTAACCTGTCAAAATTCCTCAACCGGAAGTACCACTTTACTAGTTGGATTTTTTACTTTTTTGCAATTTTCTCATAAATGGCTCCGACGATTTTCTTTAAACGTCAAACATCAACCACACATACAATGAGCTACAACTTTTATTTGAAACATTTCTCCGAGAAAATGCACTGAAGGGCACTTTTGGGGGAGGGGTGGGGTTAGGTTTCCATCTAAAGTGCAATTTCAGTTTGTAAGACAACTCTGTCATCTAAATAATGTTAATTAGAATTAAATATGTTGTTGAAATTCCGAGTTTGAATAAAATCGGATAACCGGAAGTGCGTTTACATTACCACTTTACTAAATGGTTTATTCACTCTTTCGCAATTTTCTCAAAAATGGCTCCGACGATTTTTTGGAACGCCTATAAAACTAACCTGAAAGGATCGACCAAATTTTATCTAAAGCAATTCTCTTGGACAAATTCTTTTCAGGGACTTTTAGGGAGGGGTGGAGCTTAGATTTTTCATCAAAGTGCTATCCCTAGTTGCATTCTACCAATTCTAATCCAACCATACTAGTAGACATAATAGATGGCGAAAATTCGAGTTTCAAGAAAATTAGTAACCGGAAGTGCGCTTTTACTGAACAGTTTTTTCAGTTTTCGACGAATTTCATTGAATTTGGTATACAAACTATAAAATTTGTCAATTATCATTTAGAGAACTGGAGTAAGAGAAAGTTTCACACCAGATTTTAATAGAATTCGCTATCTAAATAATATCTTGTAGTGTTAATTTTTTACATAAACTCTTGTTTTGGATTGATTTAAAAAAATTTATAAAAGGTTTGATAACTTTTTTAGTTTTTCTCACCTCCTCCTATAGTAGTTGGTGTTGCCCTCCTCGGGCAACACTAAGGGCTCTGATACGGTTTTGAATGGTCTCTTGTCGAACAGCATCCCATTTTTCTTGTAGGCTGATGACAAGCACTAACACTTGTCTTGAGAATATCTCATAGTATTCTATAGGATTGATGTCTGGAGAACGTGCAGCCAATCTATCACATTTATACCGACTTCTTTCAAGAACCGGATGACAACTTTAGCGGTATGTGGTCTGGCATTTATCGTGCATTAGCATGAAACTGTCTCGGATAAATGGAGCAAACAGTATGACTGCGAATAGAAGAACTTCCTCAACATACCTAGCAGCTGTCATTACGTCATTTTCAACAACAATTAAACGTTTCTCACCCCACCTCATACAATAATTGATTGTCATTGGAAGGAGCACTTCCAAAAGTGATACATCGAATGAAGTGCTTCCCCCTGCCTTCTCCACAACGAGTTCGACCGTCTGAAGAATAATAGACGAAAATCGTGATTTATCTGTGAAGAGAACAGCCTAGATTCTACAGTCCTATGGAGATCCTGTTTTAGTACTGGCCCTGATCCTGGCCCCCTAGCTATCAAACCTATTTCTCGTAATCGTCTTCGAACAATTTCAGATCTCACGGTGACTTTCCGATTTTCTTGTAATAAGTTGAGAACGAAAGAATTTGAGAAACGCATAGAGCAACTTGAGGACGAAAGACATAGGTCGTCCCGATCTGTTGTGACTCTTCTGTGATCACTCCTGGGATTACGATTGTATTCACCAGTTTACCTAAAATGCACGATTGCAAAACGATGAACCGCAGAACGTGACAGACCTAAACGATCTAACCCTTTTTTCACAAGAGCTGTTGCTCTGACAGTATTCTCATAAATAAAGGACATTTTTCTGTTAATAATGTTAAACAGATAAAGTAATTTAAAGATAAAATTAAAAACCATATGGAATTAAAAATTAATTATTACGATGTCCCAGACCAGAAAGCCGCGTTAAATGAATTCGTACTGTTTTCCAATTTTATTTTCAAGAAAGTTGAAAGTTTTTATGATTAAAAAATTTGAAAATAACATTTTAATCTATTAGTTATAGTATAAACATAAATATATCCAAGTTGATACAATGTACAGAGTTACGTATTATGCGTTTATATGGAAAAATTCGTTTCAAAACTCTTCTTTTTTTTGTGGCTGAACTTTCTTGAAAAATTTTCCACTAGCAAATATTAAATTTGAACATATTATTTATTTAAATTCAATTTTTATAAAACACAGAAATGAATTTCTATGGATAAATGGAGCTAACAGTATGACTGCCTGTAGTAGAACTTCAACATTTACTTAGAAATATTTCAAAATTTTTATGATATACCAAGTTTTAAAAAATATCATTGGAAATTGTTTTCGCAATAAACTGTAAAAATCTATTATAAAATTGTCGTTTTGGTCGTACCGACACACGCACAGAGAGAGATAGAGTAAGAGTGCGTGTGTAAGTGAGAAGAGGTACTTTCGATCGTACAGATACTCGCACAGAGAGACCAATTTCTAAAAACCACTTTTTCAGACTCAGGGGATCTCAAATCATATATTTCCGGTTAAAATTCATTTTCAAAAACTTGGACACTATCGTACGTACCAACAGTTAGAGAAAGTAAAAAAGGCGGCGAATATTAATATATAATATTTTTAGATTTATGGATTCCCTAAAATCTATTTCAACCTTTTAATCAGTTTGTCATTTTTCGTTTCGGGTGGTGAAATTGTGGGAGGCCCAGAGCGGGGGGTGGTGGTGGTGGTGGTACATTGAATAGGGAATATGATTGTAATTGGGAAAACTAGAAACCCCATCATCATCATCATGAATCATACTCTCACCATGTTTATGGCATTTTTGATCGCCCTCATTTAGTGGTTTATATGTGACTTATAAAAGCAGTTCTGATTATATAGTACGGTTGACATTTACTATATATTTTTAAAGGTTGCAAATCACCCTCTTTTTGTTAATAAAAGCCCTTTCTCATACACTTGAACTTACTCGATAGAGTTGGTGGGAGTAAATTACAGAGTACTGATATCTTTGATATTGTGGATTAATTAATTTTAATTAGAATTATTTGTCCCTTTATTTTTTTTTTTTAATTATTATTATTAATAACGAATTGACAATAATACTTTCAGTCTGCAATAAAGTTTGTTACCTTATTATTTTTTTTTATAAAAGTTATAACCGAATCAAGTTTTATTTAACAGGATTTTTTGGAAGAGAGATCTAAAAATATAAACTTTAGATTAAGTCTTATTAAAAGTTTTCCAGAAGTTCTCTCGTTATTGTACATTTGGTCTCGATTATTATTATTCACTTTATTTTCCGTTTAATAACATTAAAATAATCCCTCAGATACTTTTACTTTTATTTTTAATAATAATATTGTCTTAACTAAAATTAAAAAATACGGTTAAGGTTATCATCCAATATCGAAGAAATATTATGTGTATAATGTGTGTCACATTTCGATAAAGTATGTTAAATAACTACAATATTAATTCGAAATTCAATGTTTTGAACGTGTGGTGTGTGTGTGTGTGTGTGTGTGTGTGTGTGTGTGGCCAAAACATCTCAAACACGAAAAATCGTAAGAAACTCAAACGGTGGTGGTTATTCGTTTAGCTACTAACCAACCGCATCTGAGAGGCGCAGGTTTCGGGTAAAAACCGGAAATGCGACTTTACTTTGAATTTTAAAAGTTTCTCACGATTTTCTCACGAAAATGACTCTAAACGATTTCCTTTAAAATGGACGATTTCTTTTAAACTTGGTCCATATCTATATTACATAAATACCTATCACTTTTAATTAAAACATTTACCCAGAAGGAAAATTGATTTTTTCAGGGTCTTCGGGGAACAGTTATGCTTTTCTCTAAAGTAGGGGTGGGTAGGGGGGGCTTGTTGTTACAGTGTAATTTTTAAAATATCGGCTGAGAGAAGCACTTACTAAGTGGTGAAAGTTGAGAGATATGCGAGTGCTGTTTGTTGTAACCAGTTCCCGCTAAGATTCTGTTGCATATGGCGGCAGCATTGTGTGACTTTCCTCGAAATATCATAGTGAAAGCTAATTTTATTATTGAAACCGAAAGCTTATGCTGTTTTAGTTCATACATCCTTAACAATAATTTCAATCCAATATGGTTGCGCTAGTATTCTCGGACCTATGTGTTTACGGATTAATTAGTGAAATAGCGTCAGTGGGATTAGTTGTTGCTACAGGGTTGTAGCGTCAGTGGGTTAGAGCTTGTTGTTACAGTGTAACAACTTGCCCGTACTCTTACTTACTTACTTACTTACTTAGTCCTTTTTAACCTCATCTACCTTGCGGTGTAGAGGTTTGACAGAAAGATCGCCATCTATCCCTATCCATAGACAGTTTCTTGGACTCTGCCCATTCTAATCCCCGACCGTCGATCCCTCTCTTAATATTGTCCAACCAACTAATCCTTCTTCTTCCCCTGGGTCTCCTGCCGGAGATTCTGGTCTCAATCGCTTTCTTAGGTAGCCGATCCTCCTCCACCCTGTTTACATGGCCGAACCACCTCAACTGCGCTCTCTCAATTACTTGGGAGAGCGGTTCACATTTTAATGCGGTTCTGATCGTAGTGTTTCTGATACGGTCTCTCCTAGTCTTGCCTTCAATTTTCCGGAGAAACCTCATCTCTATAGTCTGAAGGCGGCCACGATCAGATTCCTTTAACGGCCATGATTCGCTACCATAAGTAAGCACAGGAACAAAAGTAGAGCGGTACACTGCCAGTTTTGTTTCCCTGGCCACTTCTCTTTTACTTAAAAACTTCCTATTAATAGCGGAGAACAGCTTCCCCGCTGCGGTCACTCTAGCATTCATTTCCTCTTTTAACCTTCCGCTCTCACTGAACATCGACCCAAGGTACTTGAAGCTGGGGACCTGTTCTATCTCCTTTCCATTTAATAAAACCCGTATCCTTTTCTCCGTCCTTGAAACCACCATGCACTTGGTTTTCCCGGGGCTGATGACCATATTCCGTTTAGAAAGCTCCTCTGCCCATACATTCAAACTTTCTTGGAGCTTCTCCCTGCTATCCGCCACCAACACAAGGTCGTCTGCGAAAGCAAATGCGGAAAATTTAATTGGTTGCAGCTTCCAGTACCCAAAAAGCATAGGCCGCGTCTTCCTCTTGCATTGCTTTATTACCTCGTCAAGGAGGGCAATAAAATAGAGCGGGCTTCCTATGTCTCCTTGTCTTACTCCCATCGTTGTTAAAAACTCAGAGGAGCATACGTTGGACGTCCGGACATAATTCCTGCAGGTTTTGTAGAATCCCCTTATCCTTCCTATTAGTGCCTCATTCACGTTCTTTCCTCTGAGTGGTGTCCACAATTCGGTCCATGGTACCCTGTCGAAAGCCTTTTCCAAATCTATAAAACACAGGAAAACCTCTTTGTCGAACTCTATAGACTTCTCACAGATTTGTCGTAACGTGAAGATATGGTCCTGGGTGCTTCTACCAGGGCGAAAGCCGGACTGTTCCTCTTCTAATTGGTGCTCTATCTCTTTTCTTAGTCTTTGTTCCAAGATTCGAGCATATACTTTACCAGGCACACTTAAAAGGGAAATTCCCCTATGATTGGTGCATTCCCTGGTGTC
Organism: Triatoma infestans; assembly: GCA_011037195.1. Lineage (NCBI taxonomy): Eukaryota > Metazoa > Arthropoda > Insecta > Hemiptera > Reduviidae > Triatoma > Triatoma infestans. The sequence goes on along the minus strand of JAAEAF010014483.1, from coordinate 109,604 downwards.
ACCTTTTTTGTGAATCGGAACAATGATGGACACTTCCCAATCCCTGGGAATTTTCTTATGATACCATGCCAGTTCCATAACTTTGAATAGTAGATCCTCTCCTGCACTTCCCATATACCTTAGCATTTCGGGTGTTATCCCGTCATGTCCTGCTGACTTCCCCAGCTTCATCTTCTCCAAAGCATCCCACATTTCCTCCTTTTCGATAGGGTCGTCCTCTCCAACCCATACCTCCTCGCTCCCACCGTCATTCTCTTCGCGCCTGGGCAAATCCTTCCCTGCAAGCAACTCCTTGAAATATTCTCGCCATCTTTCCAGTATCTGATTTGGGTCTCTTATTATTTTTCCTTCCTTGTCTTTAACGAATTTTATTGGACACTCTTTCTCTTTCCTCATGTTTTTCAAAACCTTATAAAAGAGTTTCTGAGTTTCTGATTTGATTTTGCTTGCCCGTACTCTCCATATCTTAAATCAAGTCACGGCAGATCTTAAAAGAAATGAAGCCAAAAACAAGAAAAACGAGAAAGTTGGCAATTCTAACAAAAAGAAAATGTGTATCTCCAAAGCTGCGAATAAGAATCAAAAAAATAATTGACCATCATCTCAAGTTTCTGGGCGAAGAAGATGAGGACTGGCTGAAATGTGTCTAAAACCATGGTCGTATTCAAAAGGTGGAGAAAATTGGGAAGAAAGCATGCAGTGCAAAAGATGGGCCCATTCAGAAATGTGCTAAAAATGACCCTAGATATATACTTGCCACAATTGTAACTCGGACTTTAAAGAGATGGGTAGTGACAGTGAATAGAAAGAGAATGAATGTCCAAGCATTTAAGTTTGTAATAATCCATGTTTAGATCATAAAATCAAGCTGCTATTATTATTAAAAATAAATAACTGATAATTTGTTTATTGAACATATTTTAGTTTTATTTCTTTAAAATAAACACCCAAATGTATTTTATACATTGTGACGACTTACCTTCCGCATGTAACAACAAGCCCCACACCGAAGAGCATTTTGAAAAATCAAACAAAAAATATATAATTAGTAGAAATAAATGAGGCAACAAATAAATCAATTTTAAGCAATTTTGAGTGCAACATGCAGCAATTAAAAAATTGTTAACTGAAATTTATAACAACAAGCCCCACTCTCCCCTACTACTTCAGTATAATAAGTATAATATATGATTTTACCAAATACATAATATTTAATACACATTAGAAGCATTGGTAGAATTTCAAATTTGAAGAAAATGGTTATAAGTGCGATTTTATACAGAATAGGTTTTTGAGTTTTTTTTAGAATTTTTTCGCAAACGGTTACAAATATTTTCTTGTAACTATCGTATTTTATGTTTGCTGCATAGATAGAAACATTTCACTTTTATTTGAAACCTTTTTCTGAAGAAATGGATATTTCGAGAGGTATTGGAGGAGGTCTGTCAGTTGGTTTAAATTTAAATTTTTACAACATAAGGCCTCTCAAGTATGCAAGAGTAAAATCTCCATCACCGTTTTTATGGTTCAATCCAACTGAACATTGTAACGTTGCAATTTTAAAGAAATTATACTGATTAGAGTAAGAGAAAGTAGTGTGAGTGTTTTACACCAATTTTTTTTTTTTGGATACAGGGGACCTCCTCAGTAGGTTCTGAAAAAAACTCATTTTTGAAAATTTGACCCGATCGTTATACTTCTTCTTACAGCAGTAAGAGAGAGAGAGAGTTAAATGATTATGTTCTGAATAGTATATTGCACATCTACGAGGTGTGTAAATGAAGTAATGAGACTGATTTTCTAGTGTTCGATCTGGCAACACTGGAGACGCGGCGCATGCGTGGCAGGGCAAGTAAACATCTGATACACGTCCAGTGCAAATTTGAAAATGCTAGAGTTGTTGCCCTGTCCGTAGTGACTTTTTTTTGTGAGCAAGGTTTTTTCAGTGCGTTTTAAAAATGAGTGACATCAATTACGAGCAACGTTGTGCTATCAGGTTTTGCTTCAGACTTGGGCACAGTGCAACGGAAACGTTTGAAAAACTGTGCCAGGCCTATGAGACAATGTTTTGTCGAGAGCATAGGTTTTTAGGTGGTTTAAGTCGTTTGCAGAAGGAAGGGAATCAATTGAAGACGAGCCTCGCAGCGGAAGGCCTTCATCTTCAAGAACCGACGAAAATGTTGGCAGAATCCGCGATCTCGTGCGTTCAGATCGTCGTTTGACAGTCCGAATGAAAGAGTTGAATTTGAGACCAAACATCAAAAACAAGAATGGGTGTTGTCAAAAATTCCGTGTCACACCGCGATTTCTATTAATGAGTATTTGGCCAGTAATAACATTCCTGTGGCTCCTCAGCCTCCTTATTCACCCGACTTGAGTCCATGTGATTTTTTTTTGTTCCCCAAATTGAAAAATTACCTCAAGGGACGTCATTTTGGAACATTGGAGAATATTCAAACAGCCGTAAGCGACCAACTGAAGTCTATTCTAGTATCCGAGTTCCAGCACTGCTATGACGAATGGACGAATCGTCTTCAGCGTTGTGTGGCTTCCCAAGGTAGTTACTTTGAAGGGGACAATGTTGAATTGTAATTTTATTTGAATAAAAAAAAGATAAAAAATCAGTCTCATTACTTAATTTACACACCTCGTATGTTAAAGGAGTTAATAGTTTATTTGGGTTTCTATATGTATCTCATAAGTGAGTGTGCTATGGCAGTGTATAAGCGAAATTCAAATTTGGTGTCATTTTTAAATTGACAAAATGGTTTCGTTTAAAGTAATCAGCTTCTAGAAAGACTATATTTAATGGCGGTTATTGAATGTTTATTATATGTTACCTCCTACTATAATTATTTTTCCAACAAAATAAGTAACATCAGTTCGCTTGTATTTTCTGGCCCGGCCCATATATATATAATATTTTCTAAACATTTTAACGTTTTTCCAGTGAAAACTGCATTTTCGAAAATCTGACCCAATGCAAATAATACTTTGTCCCTCAGTAGAAAGGGAAAAGAACAAAATTCATAAATTGAAGAATCTCATTAAAATGACTCCCAGTTGGATAAGACCTATTAGCGGTGAGTGCACTTATGACCCCATAGTACTAGTGACAATCCAAAACCTAGTCTCCTCAGCACAATACCTATATCTCATCCACTCAAGGTTATCTCCTATTATTAAGGAATGCTGTATTAATTAAAATGAATATAAGTAAAAAAAAAACATTGTTTTTACTTGCTCTTTCTTCTGCATGAGAAAGTATTGTTTTATAAATGTGGCTGCCTTACATATCTTATCTCCTCTACCCTCTCTTAATCACCACCCCATCTCACACTTCTTTCATTTATTTCTTTATCAGTATCAAAGGATTAGCTTTTATTTATAAAACGCATCAACATCTATGGCCATTGGTGGTCGGGGCCTTCTCACTGTACTGCCAGCCTCCGGGCATTTTGCTCTCTTTAAAGACTGCACTCTTCATTACCGGGATAGTGAGCTGTAGAAGCTTCTAGGAAGAGACAATCTAAGGGCAGTATTGTACTAGAATCCAGGACTTTCGTGTAGGAGTGCAGCGCGATACCGCTGATCTAATCCTTTTCCATATCTTAGATCCAGTTATTTCAGTTTTATGTGGACTATGGGCAAAAAAGACCTCTCAGCCTTCAGGGGCATTAAGTGTAAACTATTCTTGAACATATTTCCTTTCTCTCGTAAAAATATTTTATATACAAGTTATATGTATATATAAAACTTTAAAAGCGATTTCTTTTATATCTTCGGGAACCCAACTGCAAAGAGTATAATGAGGGTGGCACATTTTATCTATTCATAAAAACATCCCGCCCCCCCCCTTATTTAAGATAATAGAACGACCAGGGAATTCGTGGTAGTAATTATTGCAATATATATAGAAAATACGATAGATTTAGTTGAGAAAACTACCTTTTGGAAGCACTCCTATACATACATTTTATCATTATCATTATCACTTTCACCGGTAGTCTAGGAGTCGTCTATTCCGCCGGGAATAGACAGTGACAGGAACCTGACGAGCAGCGAGTTGATGGATTAGGTGATGGAAAGGGATTTATGCAACTTCTAGAGTCATGATGTACATAAGTTCATATCATTAAGAATAGTAGTTTCAAGTTCTTATGGATGATTTCCATTGCAATAGCTGTTAAGCCATAGCCGCTATATTATCTTATATAAATGTGAAAAATTCATCGTCAAATATCCAATATAACCCATCTCAAAACATCCAGCTACAGCAACCTTTATTACTTTTTCATAATTTATACCTTATTTATTGCCAAATACTCATTAACAAACCTCCTATCAGTCAATACATTCATACATTCACACGCTTAGTTGCATTCATATCATCTTAAACTCTCATACCAATAAATACTCACATCCCAATAAATACATTCATTCTAAGAACTTCACACAAGTACTCGGGGTGGAGTACTCGATATTTCTCGCACCCCCCTAATTCCTAAACCTAAATTAAATTTGTACACTATTTACACAAGATTTACCCACGAAATTCTCAAGATGACACAACTCGATTAAAACAAAATAGCTGGTTACAGGTACATGATAGGTTATGTTACATATTTTTAACAGTTTTGGAAAATAAGCGGTGTCATTATTTCAATAAATTCGTAAAAAAAATACGCAAAATCAAAAACCATAATCATCCAATTAACAATAATGTTTATTACCCTATATTTCTAGGAATTTCTGAAAGATTAACGCGTTACATTTCCAAAAATTATAACACTATCAAAAATTTATCTATTCTAATTCAAATAGCAATAAAAGATGTTTTAGATTTCAAAAAGACAAAACCCTTAAAAACGTAAATTCTAATATTATTTACAAAATTAATTGTTTAAACTGCCCATCCACACAGAAGAGAGAAAACAATACGTTCAAAACCGAATTCAACAACACAAATATGACGTTAAAAGAAAATAAGACAAATACAGATCTCTCTCCTCAACACACTACAAAAAGTGGACATACTTTTGACTTCAGTAAAACTACAATAGTTGGGTAGAGAAAAGAATTCACAAAAGAGAAAAAAATTTAGAAATGATCCACATCAATAGAAACAAAATATTTATGAATTTGAAAACAGATATTGATTACTGATCAGAATGTCTCATATATGAATTTACTGAAATAATGACACCGCTAGTTTTCCAACACTGTTAAAATATTTAATACAACCCTATCATCAAACTGTAACCTGCTATGTTGTTTTAATCTAGTTGTGTCATCTTGAGAATGACCTGGCTCCCAGGTCGAAACCTCGATACTGTATAATAAAGGGGTTTCATACTTATTATATTAGGACTTTTTGTCATTTAATTCCATCATATTTTGTAACATACAATCTTCTGTATCCTGGACTCTCACATCCTAATTAAAAAAAAAAAACTGGTGTGAAACACTCACACAACATTCTCTTACTCCAGTACTCAAAATTGTAATTGACAAATTTTATAGTTAGTGTACCAAATTTAATGAAATTTGTCGAAAACTAAAAAACCTATTCAGTAAAAGCGCAATTCCGATTTACTAATTTTTTTTATAAACAGGGAATTTTGGCCATCTATTTATTATTAATTAAGTTTGTTTGGATGATAGAATTTTTATAATCAACTATGATAGCACTTTAGAGAAAAATATAGAGCTCCCTTCCCTTAAAAGTGCACTTAAAGGAGAAATGTTCCCAGAGAAATGTTTCAAATAAAAGTTGTTTATCTTTTGTATGTGTAGTTTATACGGGAAGTTTCAAGAAAATCGTTGGAGGCATTTTTGAGAAAATCGCAAAAAAGTGAAAAAAAAAAAATATTTAGTAAAGTGGTAAAGTAAACGCACAGACTGGGACTGAGCAAACGTGAGACTGAGGAGGAAACACCCATGCACCTGATGACGGATTGTTTGGGTTGTGAGGAGATTAGGTTTAGGACCTTCGGCCGGAATAGGATATCGGTAGAGGATCTTAAGCCTGTGTCCTTTTAAGGTTTTGTCCGATTTGTTCGGTCTGTGGTGAAACTTAGATGGTTAAAACCTGGGCCTGGATTTTCGTTCTAGTCCCAGTGGTTGTTATTCTTTAGGGGTAGCTATATAGGCCCTGGGAGGCTTTGGATAGCGTAGGGATTGCCCTCTCCTTCTGTGAATAATAATAATAATAATAATAATAAAGTAAACGCATTTCCGGTTATCCGATTTTTTCAAGCTCTGAATTTCAACAACATATTTAATCCTAATTAATATTATTTAGATCACAGAATTGTCTAATAAACTGAAATAGCACTTTAACTAGTAAAGTGGTACTTCTGGTTGAGGCATTTTGACAGATGACCCACCGTCAGATCCCATGGTGATACCTAAACGTCATATCAAGTTTCAACTTTCTACGGTTTTTCGTTTTGAGCTATGCTGTTCACATACACACACACACACACACACACACACACATCATTTGGTAAAATCCACTTTTTTGGACTTAGGGAACCTCAAAACGGATATTTCCGGTGAAAACTCGATATCGAAAATTTGACACGATTACAATACTTTCTCATACAATGAGTAAGAGAAAGTAAAAAACGGGCGAATTTTCTCAACAGTGGATTCATCATCCATTAAAATGTTTAAATTACTTAATATATACTTGCACCCACCCTCTGTTACCTGCTTATCACCCAGTTCAAAAAAAAGAATCTAAATTATACTCGTAGATGCCGTCACGATTTAGTGATAGTAAATTAGAGATGTAAAAATGCATGCCATATTTATGGTATTGTAACTTTAAATACATATCTTCCACTGATACACGGCTGGATTTCCCGTCAATGAAGAATTATTATTGATGTTATCTGATTGGGAAGCTATTTATAGCTCATTGAAATGTCATAATTTAATCAGGTCAGACACTATATCAAAACATCGGTACAAATGTTTATATAAAAATAGTTGCAAGGTTCTTTCAAACGATCAATAAAAACAAAAGCGTAAGCAATATTACCTTGCTTTTATTTGTTTTAGTAAAATATCATTATCATCAATCAGTTTTTTTTTTTTTGCACTCTAGATTAAACATTTATTAATTTGTCAGATAAATTTTATTATCTATTTTAATTGTGTAATTTTATTTTGTTTTCAGGTAAGTTATTTTGTCTGGAACTCTCGATTTTTGTAAGTTATCTTTTTTTTTTTAAATATATATATATATATATATCTCCTTAATTTGTTTATTTTCTGTTATTTTATTATTATTATTATTTATTGTTCTTTAAGACATAGGTTTTATAGCCACGGTTTTCGCTACAACTTCACAGTTATAAAACTTAAAATACAACACAGTAATTCATAAAAAGAACAAAAAAAAAAAAAAGAAGATTTTTAACTAAAAAAAAATCTGGTGTGAAACACTCACACAACTTTCCCCTACTCCTGTTCTCAAAATTATAATTGACATATTTTATAGTTTGTGTACCAAATTTAACGAAATTCGTCGAAAACTGAAAAAAAAACTGTTCGGTAAAGCGTACTTCCGGTTTACTAATTTTCTTGAAACTCGGAATTTTGGCCATCTATTTATTTCTAATTAATTTTTTTTTGGATGATATAATTGTATAATTAACTATGATGGCACTTTAGTGAAAAACATAACCCCACCCTCCCCAAACAATGCCCTTAAATGAATTTTCCCAGGAGAAATCTTGTAGATCTTTGTATGTTTAGTTTATATACGTGTTTCAAGAAAATCGTCGTAGCAATTTTTCGAGAAAATCGTGAAAAAAAGAAAAAAATTATTTAGTAAATTGGTAATGTAAAAACGCACTTCCGGTTATCCGATTTTTTTCAAACTCGGAATTTCAACAATATATTTAATTCTAATTAACATTGTTGTGCAGATGATAAGAATTGTCTAATAAACTGAAATAACACTGTAGATGAAAACAACCCCACCCCTGACCCAAAAGTGCGCTTAAATGAATTTTCCCAGCTCTTTGTATGTGTAGTTGATGTAGCAAGTTTAAAGAAAATCGTCAGAGCCATTTTTGAAAAAATCACAAAAAAAAAAAACTAGTAAAGTGATACTTCCGGTTGAGGAATTTTGACATGTAACGTACCAGATCCCATGTGGTGATACCTAAACAACATATCAAGTTTCAATTTCTATAGTTTTTCGTTTTTGAGCTATGCTGTTCACATACACACACACACACACACACACAGACCATTTGCTAAAAACCACTTTTTTGGACTCAGAGACTTCAAAACGGATATTTCCGGTGAAAACTCGAAATCTGAAATTTGGCACGATTACAATACTTGCTCTTACTAGGAGTAAGAGGAAGTAATAATAATAGAACTACTGGTGGTAAACGAAAAGTTTAAGTCATCTCATCATGGATGACGTCAATTTTAATACATTAATAAAATAAAATTATACAATTCAAAATGGCTCTTCCAATTTATGAGTGTTTATTATAATAAACTGTGGAAATAAAAAAGGGAATTTTCGATGTTAAACAAACCAGGAGAAAATAGTAATTTCTGAAAACGGAATAGTATGGCAGAATAAAAATAAATGGTAGATATCTTCTTTAACTTGTAAATTACAAAGAATGCATAATTTTTGCGGATCTTACAGTATGTAGAATGTTTTTGGATCTACAGTATGTAGAATGTTTTTGGATCTACAGTATGTAGAATGTTTTTGGATCTACAGTATGTAGAATGTTTTTGGATCTACAGTATGTAGAATGTTTTTGAATATAAATTTTATATTTTAATTACCAACAGTCCTGATTTGGTCTATGAACTTATAGACATTGTGAGGTAGGCGTAAATTTAAATTAGTGTAGATGAATTATCTATAGAGCAAATTTGTCTATAAAATGGACTATAGCCGGAATTAATTTTTTGTTTCAATATTGTAGATAATTTTTATAAATTAATAACACAGGAATAATTTGTTTTCGGACCTCTAAAAAATTCTGGTTCAACCAAATTTAAAGCTATAAAGAATTATTTATAATTTGAGACACCCAATTATATTTTGTGGTTGAGCTAGTAGAGGAATAGAGTCCCCCAGAATCAGTACCTGTTATATAACATATACGAGGTAGTCTTTCGTTATTCATTGATTAATAATTTATACAGAGCCACATTAACCTTAGTTTTAAGACAGTTTACGATATCTGAGGAATACCACCTTAATTCTTTTCTCATCATGTAATAATTTGTAGTCGACTTTGAGGTTGAAATAACCTTTTATACAAATTTATTTCAGCCTGTACCAAAGAACTTAGGTATCTTAAAAACCTCATACAGAGACACCATATACATTAATGTAGATTTTGAAATCGGTTCAAATATTTTTACTATGGCTGCCCATAGTAATTTAGATTTCCTTAAAATAGTAAAAACTGTATGATTTGCTAAATTGAATCTATTATAATAGTATGATTAGTAACATTTAAAAATAGAAATGAGCTAGAATAGAAAACTGTACACAAAGGTAATTAAATTAATTACCCACTTCCTCTATACAAAAGACCTCTATACAAAATCTTTTTCTGTACCCTAGTTTCCCCCTCCCTCTTCTCTTGGAAATTTTACAATTCTTAGTCTTATCCGTGTTTGACTGATAAAGCATTTTCAGATTAGTACTCTTCAAGAATTTTCAATTTTTTGACTAAATCAATATAAGATTTGTCAGCATTCAACAAAAGAACTATTATATATGTCATTGAACCTATATTTTTTTTTTTTTTTAAATTAAGGCGCGTCAACATCTACGGTCATTGGCGCCCGGAGCCGCCTAAAAATAGAATCAGGAATATCTTCAATTGATTATGAAAGTTTCACAATAATTACATTTGTATTAATAAAACAATTCTAGGGAAAATAAGTAGAATAAATTTATTCAAAAAACTAATAAGTTAAACCAATTATATATAATAAACTGGCCTGTCTTTCTCCAGGCGCTACAGTTAGTATTTTTTTTTTTTTTAATTTAAGGTGCGTCAACATCTATGGTCTTTGGCGCCCGGAGCTTTCTCACTGCGCAGAGCCGGCCTCCGGGGGCAGTGTTCTCTCGTTACAGACAACACTGTTTATCACCGGACAGTGAGCTGCAGAGGCTCCTAGGAAGTAAAAAAATCTAAGGATAGCACAGTTAGGACTTGAACCCGGGTCTTCCACATGGGAGTCCAGTGCACTAACCACCGAGCTATTATTCCCTTCCCTGAAACCTATCTATATTTTCCGTTATATTTTTTTTATCAAAATAAATTCTCTTTCAACCAAATGAAATACTTTTTTCAATCAAATTAACCTTCTTCCAATTAAAATTTATCTGTCTGTAGTGTGCGATTAAAAATATTTCTCAAATACTTAATACAAAAAAGATGAAACTAGGTTGAAAAAAAACTTTCAATTTAATGACAGAAAGGTTCAGCAGTTTTGGATGAAAAAGGATATTATTTAACAAATATAAACAATAAATTGGAAAAAAGAATAAGAGATTATTTTTCGATAATCTTTTTTGAAATGTTGCCCTCCCTGCTTTGGTTAACTTTTGCTTTCACTTACCCTCCCTGCAAAAGTATTGCGATCGTATCAGATTTTCGATATTGAATTTTAACCGAAAGTACATTTTACCGGAAGGAGGACCCCTGATTACGAAAAACATGTTTTTAGCATATCTTCAGTGTGTGTGTGTGAACAAAATATCTAAAAAACGAAACATCATAGGGGAAGTTCCAAACTTGATCTTCCAATTAGTTAGAATTTAGAATAAAAAAAAAAAAACAAACATTAAAAAGTATTATGAAAAATAAATGGAACTTAAGATATTATTTTAAACCTGGTTATTTGCTGATTAAGTGAAAATCATATTTAATTTATTGTTTTAGCTTGAGATATTTGATAACATTAATATGACAGCAAATAGATAAGAAATAACTAAGAAAAGCGTAAAAAATATGTCGCCATTAACCAATTATTATGAATGTTATTTTTTATTTTATTTTTTTTTTATCTTGATCTTTCTATATATTTATACACGACACGTAAGCGTTTATATATCAGTATCAACATTTCTAAATATTCTAAAAATATTGTATACTAACTATATCATCAACTTTAGAAATTATAGTTTTTCATAGATTTATTTATTTATTTAAAGAGGAATTATTTATTTCAGAGAAGATTGTTAGTAAATATGAACCTTTCGTCAATTCAGTGAGCACAGTATTTTAAATGAGTGTCGCCTTGCCGACGAGTCAATTTGGTTTGGAACTCGTTAGCCTCACTTAATAAATTGACAAAAAATAAAGATAAAATATTTTTATGCCGTTTAATAAATGGAGATTACTCCAAAGTTTGTGATATTTGAGATTATACTTCAAATAGAGGACATATAATTTTTATTTATCTTATCTATTTCTAAAATGCATCTGAGTCAAGTGTGAAGCTGCAACAAAATACAACACAAGTACTGGAATGCAATGCCTCCAAAAAAAAAAAAAAAAAAATTAAACTCCACTACAAAATTTGTCCATCTAACAGCATATTTTAGACATTAAAGACAAATTATATGTACTTAGCTCCACAAATTAAGTGTTTCTAATGACAATTTTGATTCTGCAGCATGTTAAGGTGTGCGCATCCAGAAATCTATTTTTAATTTACCGTTGTCATGTAATTCTTTGGTTATTATTATTATTCGCAGAAGGGGAGGGCAAACCCTACGCTATCCAAAGCCCCCCAGGGCCCATATAGCTACCCCTAAAGAATAACAACCACTGGGACTAGAATGAAAATCCAGGCCCAGGTTTTATTAACCATCTAAGATTCACCACAGACCGAACAAATCGGACCAAAACCTTAAAAGGACACAGCTTAAGATCCTCTACCGACATCCTATTCCGGCCGAAGGTCCTAAACCTAAGCTCCTCACAACCCAAACAATTCGTCATCAGATGCATGGGTGTCTCCTCCTCAGTCTCACAAACTCTACAAAAGGGGTCAGGCACGAGTCCCATTATATAGAGATGTCTCCTTAAACCACAATGCCCAGTGAGGAATCCAACCAGATATCTGAGGGAGGCCCGTGAAAGACATCGGACCCCGCTACTCCAAGCTCCGTCCGGGCCCCCAATGAGCATTTTAGACTGGCGACAACCCACTGCACTCATCCATAGGGATGAGTGCTGTGAGGTCATCCACGTCTGAAAGCCCGACAAACATGTGCCAGAAGACACACCAACAGCAGGCTCTGGACCAATGAAAGGGAGAGAGGCACCTAATTTGGCAAACCTATCTACCTATTCTTTGGTTAGGTTGTCTATCAGTTGTTGGGACAATTACGCAATAAATAATATATAGCGATCTGGTGGCAAAAAAAGAAAAAATTTGTGTTAATTAAGGTCTAAAAGTAGTTTTCATCAACAAGATTCAATCAATAATTCATAATTCAATCAATATTAATAAACAGTTTATTGGTAAAGATTTATTTAAAGTAATGTTTGTATTATCAATCTATATATAAAACAATATTATGTTATAATTAAAGTAATTCACATTTTAATTTACTTTAATAATTACACAAATAAATGGACTCCACACGGCTGGGATTGGCTGGAATTAAAGAAAAAGAAAATCGATTTATTTATTTACTATTTATTTTATCAAAAAGGTCGCCATTATTGTATATGTACTACATTTTTATTGTATTGTATATTCACTTATGCTAAATATAGTTTTATGATAACAAAAATGCTATAAAAAACGCAACACAAAAAGCAAGTGTGATATAAATATAACACAAACATAACCTTACAGTGAAGTACATAAAATACGAATGTTTATGCGGTATCGTTAGAATTATTTATTTTGTCATTCTTTTAAATATTTTTGCCGATATATCTTATTACTTCCTCTTACTCCTAGTAAGAGGAAGTATTGTAATCCTGTCAAATTTTCGATATCGAGTTTTCACTGGAAATTCGTTTTAAGGTCCCCTGAGTCCAAAAAAGTGGTTGTTAGCAAATGGTCTATGTGTGTGTGTGTATGTATGTATGTATGTGAACAGCATAGCTCAAAAACGAAAAACCGTAGAAAGTTGAAACTTGATATTCCAATTAGGTATCTCCATGGGATCTGACAGTACATTATCTGTCAAAATTCCTCAACCGGAAGTACCAGTTTACTAGTTGGATTTTTTACTTTTTTGCGATTTACTCAAAAATGGCTTTGACGTTTTTCTTTAAACTTTGCATATTAACCACACATACAAAGAGCTACAACTTTTATTTGAAACATTTCTCCGGGAAAATGCATTTAAGGGCACTTTTGGGGGAGGGGTGGGGTTAGGTTTCCATCTAAAGGACTATTTCAGTTTATTAGACAATTCTTTCATCTAAATAATGTTAATTAGAATTAAATATGTTGTTGAAATTCCAAGTTTGAAAAAAATCAGATAACCGGAAGTGCGTTTACTTTAACAGTTTACTAAATGATTCATTTATTCTCTTTTTCGCAATTTTCTCAAAAATGGCTTTGACGATTTTCTTGAAACTTCCTGTATAAACTAAACATACAAAGATCTATAACTTTTATTTAAAACATTTCTCTGGGAAAATTCATTTAAGGGCACTTTTAGGGGTGAGGTGGGGTTACAGCTTCTTCTAAAGTGGTATATCATAGTTGATAATACAATTTTATCATCATCCAAACAAATTAATTAGAAATAAATAGATGGCCAAAATTCCAAGTTTGAGGAAAATTAGTAAGCCGGAAATGCGCTTTTACTGAACACTTTTTTCAGTTTTCTACGAATTTCGTTATATTTGGTACACAAACTATAACCTTTGTCAATTATAATTTTGAGAACTGGAGTAAGAGAAAGTCGTGTGAGTGTTTCACTCCAGATTTTTTTATTTATAATTCTAATATTTTATACTAATAATTTAAATATTAAATTAGTCGTGCTATGAATATTTTTTTATAATTTTTTTTCCCCTGTCGTCGTTCCTCACTCCCAAATTTTGTCATTCATAATATCTATTTTGTGTGGCCGGACAAATGGCATACAACAAAAAAAAAAGAAAAAAAATTCATAGGACATATGTTCATTTGTTATAGGACTTAGCGTTCCCTCGAATAAAAATGGATTTTTTCAAGTGAAGTTCGAAACTTTTACATCGTCTCAATAGAAAGGAAGAACTTTTCGATTTGATTCACCTTTTTCCTTTTTCTTAAAGCATTAAGCCTTGCCTAATTTGTAAATAAGAATTTTTTAACATAACAGTAAAATCAGGTACTTATTCACTTATTCAGGTTGGGCTAACTAAATAAAATCCCAACACTCTGCGGAGTAGTCCCAGCTATTTTCGGCTTGTAAATTTTCTTATACATTTTACAATACCCTCTTCTTATTTATTATTCAAAAGTTTTTTTTTTTATTTTTTTTATTTTCTGTACTTATACTTTTTTGACACATAAAAAATTGTTTTACAAGCTTTCTGCTGTTTTATTATTACGGAATATTTTAATAATGACGTATAAATTAGAATTGAATTATTATAATGTATTCATTTATGTAGTATGTTCTATTTTGACTAAACTATATTTTTTAACTTAGTGTCTACTACTACAAATTCAATTTTATCTCGAAATTTATTCTTATGAGTCCCCAGTCTTATTACAAGCAAAAAATCTGGTGTGAAATATACTGCAGTTATTGCAATTGTAATTGACAAATTTTCTGCAGTGCTTACTAGATATTTAATTCAGCAATATATTACCATAAATGAAGCTGGTAGGTAATTATACTTGGTCTCTTGAATGGAAGACGTTGTATTGCATCTAGAACTCTTTATCACAACATCTTAGAAAGCTTGTAACATTAGTTTTAAATAAGTGATGGACAAAACGATTCCGTTTTCGGATTTAATGGTTTCAAGTCAACTCCAGATCGGAACCGATCCCCCCCCCCCCAAAAAAAAAAAAAAAAATAACAGCTTACCGTTCAAATGTAGTTTAATTCATTACTTCGTACAAATGTTGTTTAAATTCGTTAATTAACTTCATCAGTTAATAACAAAAATTGCATTTCTTTTTTATTTATAATAAAAACCGCAAACTAATATGTTAGCAATATTTTTGTTTTGTTTTTACTTTCTCTCACTACCTAGTAAGAGGAAGTATTGTAATCGTGTCAAATTTTCAATATTGAGTTTTCACCGGAAATATCAGTTTTGAGGTCCCCTGAGTCCAAAAAAAGTATTTTCTAGCAAATGGTCTGTGTGTGTGTGTCCGTGTGTGTGTATGTATGTATGTGAACAGCATAGCTCAAAAACGAAAAAACGTAGAAAGTTCAAACTTGATATTCCGTTTAGTTATCACTATGGTATCTGACAGTGGGTCATCTGTAAAAATTCCCCTCGACCGGATGTACAACTTTACTAGTTGTTTTTTTTTTTTACGTTTTTGCGATTTTCTCAAAAATGGCTCCGACGATTTTCTTTAAACTTGTTATATCAACTACACATACAAAGAGCTACAACTTTTATTTCAAACATTTCTCCGGGAAAATTCATTTAAGGGCATTTCTGGGGGAGGAGTGGAGATAGGTTTTCATCTTAACTGCCATTTCAGTTTATTAGACAATTCTTTCATCTAAATAATGTTCAGAATTAAATAAGTTGTTGAAATTCCGAATTTGAAAAAAATCGGATAACCGGAAGTGCGTTTGTTTTAACATTTTACTAAATGATTTTCTCACTTTTTCGCGATTTTCTAAAAAATGGCTCCCACGATTTTCTTGAAACTTTATATAAACTAAACATGCAATGATCTACATCTTTTATTTAAAACAATTATCTGGGAAAATTCATTTAAGAGCACTGTTAGGGGAGGGATGGGGTTACAGCTTCCTCTAAAGTGGTATCATAGTTGATTATATAATTCTATCATCCAAACAAAATTAATTAGAAATAAAAGATAAATGGCCAAAATGCCAAGTTTTAAGAAAATTGTTAAACTGGAAGTGCGCTTTTACTGAACACTTTTTTCAGTTTTCGACGAATTTCGTTGTATTTGACACACAAACTATAAAATTTGTCAATTATAATTTTGAGAACTGGAGTAAGAGAAAGTCGTGTGAGTGTTTCACTCCAGATTTTTTTATTTATAATTCTAATATTTTATACTAATAATTTAAATATTAGACACTTCATATAGGGGATGATTTTTAAACAAATTCATTAAATTAAACTCTAACAAAAATTATATATTAAATATAATGTAGAAAACAACATAAATAATCAAATTTAATTTTTAAAAATAGCCTCAAACATAAAATTTAAATTAACATACTTAGCCTTCCCCCTCTTTTTTACCTCTTTCACACACGTCTGTTGCACATTTTTTTTCGTAAAATAAAACTTCATGTATATGTCTGTCATTTCTTATATCACTTTTTTTTTCTTTTTTTTTTAATGATTATAATTTTCTAATATTATTTTTCTAATTAACATTTTTAAATTATATATATATAGCGGATCTTGTGTTATAAAATTGTAAAAATGGATTCAGTTACAGTCAGGCATAGACTTTAGAACGTGTTCGCCGAATCGGTTTCACTTCCAAACGTTTCTATTGAATGATTTGTTTTTTTCATTCATTCCGGAAAGAAATAATTTGAATCAAATCCGGTATCAAGGTCGGTTTACTGGGATTCAGCCAATAATGATAGTTTCTCCAAATTGGTATCAGGTTCAGAAATTTGTTGTCCAAATTCACTGCTGTCTAGTCTAGCTAGTATAAATCTACAACATTATTTTTTTTGTTAAATTATAATAATTTATGCTTTAACATACATAATATTCCGGTATAGTAAAATATAAGTAACCTTTAATTGAATAATAAATAAAAATGTTCATTTAATTTTGCTGGAACGACATTATTTAAAAAGTAGGAATGCGAATCAACTCGTCCACTACCGGATCCGTTCCATTAAGAGAAAGAAACTAAAAGGTCCTTTTGAATGAAGGTTATAAATACTCGGTTAGAAAGTTAAACTATTAAATATTTGGAAGCCATTTTTATTGTTATTTATGTTATGAAGTTAACGGTCAAACAAATACTTTTATATTGTTGGTATTTATTTTTTCATATTTATTTAATATCAACACATTTTCTTTTATAAGAAAATATATTCTGAATTCAATGATAACAGAAGTATTATTTTTAAACAGTCAAGTGATTTATGACTCATGGATATATAATAGGAGCTTCAGAGATAAAAAAAAAATTTCCTTTTCTAGTTAACTGCACGATGATTACATTGTAATAAATATGAAATAATAATTGCATTTGTAGATTTGGTGGGGGGGAGGGGAGATTGTGCACTGCGACCTGAAAGATTTATTGTCCCCCCATACGTAGCCTTCTCATTGCATTGTCTGCCTCCGAGCAGTGAACTTTCGTTAGAGACAACGGTGCCTATTACCGGGCAGTGAGTGTAAGCTGCATTGGCTTCTAGAAAGAGAAAAATCTAGATTCAAACGCGCGACATCCATGTGGGACAGACTTCATCACGATACCCACACTAAGCTAATCTCTTCCGTTATTAATTTGTGGACGATGTTTCATAAAATATATTAAAAATAAATATTAGATTTATAGGCCCAAATTATTAACTGCCAATTAAAATTAAAAAAATGCATTTTAAAATAAGGGCTGTTGAACGATATTTATTATGTATGCCATATGGGTTGTTCGTGATTCAAGTTTAAGAAAATCTGTTCCTTTTATAGAAAATCGCGAAAAACGGGGAAAAAAAAAAATGTGTAAAAAAAAAGCCCTTCCAGTTATGGATTTTTATCGGACGAAGTAGATATCCCTAAACGGAATATCAGTTTTATCTTCCTGTGATCTTTCTTTTTACTTACTCGTAGTAAGAGGAAGTATTGTAATTGTGCCAAATTTTCGATATCGAGTTTCCACCCGCAAATGTCCGTTTTGAGGTCCTCTGAGTCCAAAAAAGTGATTTTTAGAAATGTGTGTGTATGTATGTATGTATGTGAATGTGAACTGCGTTGCTCAAAAACGAAAAATCGTAGAAAGTTCAAACTTGTTATTCCGTTTAGGTATCACCAGGGGATCCGACAGTAGGATGATATCTGTCGAAATTCCTCAACCGAAAGTACGAGGGTGGTTTGAAAAGTTCTCGGAATGTACTAGAAAGAAGTGTCTTACCTCGGTGGAACTGCTTTCATTTTCAACATAGTCTCCCTGTAGACTAATGCATTTGGACCAGCGATGTTCCAATGCCTTTATCCCATCTCGAAAATGAGATTCCTCCAGGCCTGCAAAGTACCTCTCCAATTCGGCTGTCAGTTCTTCCGTTGTAGGAAATCTCCGTCCACCGAGGAAAATTTTCAGCTTGGGGAAGAGATGAAAGTCTGATGGTGCTAAATCAGGTGAATAAGGTGGATGTGGCAACAATTCGTACCTCAGTTCATGAAGTTTTGCCATGGCAATAACACTTGGGTGCGGGCGGGCGTTGTCCTGATGAAAAATGACTTTCTTCCTTGCCAAACCAGGCCTTTTTTCGCTTATCTTTTCCTGTAGTTGGTCTAGGAGGTTTGCATAGTATTGCCCCGTAATTGTTTGGCCAGTAGGAAGATAATTTATCAGCAGAATGCCTTTTGCATCCCAGAAAACTAAGGCCGTGACCTTTCCGGCCGAACGTACTGCCATTGCTTTCTTTGGTGGTGGTGACTCAATATGTTTCCACTGCTTTGACTGCTGTTTTGTCTCTGGGGTATAGTAGTGGACCCAAGTTTCATCTGTAGTCACAAACCGGCGGAAAAAATCTTGTTGGTTGCGCTGAAAACGGGCCAGACTTTGTTCGGACATTTCCAATCTGGTGCGTTTATGGTACAATGTCAAGAGCCGTGGCACCCATCTTGCCGATAATTTTTTCATTCCCAATTCTTCGGTTAAAATGTGATATACCCGTTCAGATGACATCCCTATAACTTCAGCAATCTCTCACACTTTCAGTCGACGATCCTCCATGACCATTTTATGCACTTTTGCTATAAATTCTTGGGTCGAAGCACTTTTTGGTCGTCCACTACGCGGATCATCATCTAAGCTCTCCTGACCAAATTTAAACTCGCTGGTCCACTTGGCAACAGTTGAATATGAAGGAGCAGAGTCCCCCAGTGTGTTCTGAAAGTCGGCATGAATTTCCTTTGCTTTCATACCTTTCTTTACAAAGTACTTAATCACTGCTCGAATCTCAGTTTTTTCCATTGTCACAAATCACTACGCGGGAACAACAACAAAGAGTCGTCACTACCACTCTCCTGCAGCAAGAGCACTGACGCGCAACGTGTTCACTCACAAAGGATGTGTGATGATTGCGCGGGAACCTCGTTGCTCTAGCACTGACATCTAGCGGTGATTCCGAGAACTTTTCAAACCACCCTCGTGCCATATGTTTTTTTTTTTATTTGCTATTTTCTCAAAAATGGTTCCGACGAATTCCTTTAAACTTGTTATATCATCTACACATACAAAAATCTACAACTTTTCTTTGAAAAATTTCACTGGAAAAATTCATTTAAGGATGGATACTTTTAGGGGTAGGGTGGGGTTAGGTTTTCCACTAAAGTGCTATTTCAGTTTACTCTAAAAAATTCTGTCATCTAAATAATATTAATTAGAATTAAATGTGTTGTTGAAATTTCTCGTTTGAAAAAGAAATCGAATGACCGGAAGTGCGTTTTCTTTAATCTAGGAATATAAATTACACATACGTATAAAGAACTACAAAATTTATTTGAAACATTTTTCCTGATAAATTTGGCGAGGGTTGGGGTTATGTTTTTCTCTTAAATGCTATCATATAGTAGATTATACAATCCTACAATCCAAACAAAATTAATTAGAAATTAGAAAATTCCGAGTTTCAAGAACATTAGTAAACCGGAAGTGCGCTTATACTGAACAGTTTTTTTTCAGTTTTCAACGAATTCCGACGAATTTCTTTAAATTTCGTATAAAACTAACTAAAACTTGTCAATTACAATTTTGAAACTAGAGTAAGAGAAAGTTGTGTGAGTGTATTACAACAGATTTTTTAGTTATTTTGTTTACACTAGACACACAAATTATTTAAAAAAAAAATTTGATTTTTTAAGATTTCTTGAAAGCGACATTTTTAAAATTAGAAGAGAAAATAATAATTAAATCGTATATTAAGCGAATTGGTTTTTTATAATTTTATTTTATTTTAACACCTATACAGTATGAGAGGGCATTTTTAATTGTATTAGAATTATTATAAAAGACACAATTATCATTTTTATCTTGAAAAGAGAAAAGGTAATGAGAAGTTTTAATGAAAACGCTACCGTTGTTAATTTAAAATACATTAAATTATACATTATATATATGTAATATAATATGTTTCAAATATTAAACATATTTGCCTTTGTAGAAAATGTAAACATTCCAATGAGATTATTTTAAAAAGAATCTTCTTACATTTCAACTATGCGTAATCGTTTTCCATTAAAACTATAAAAGCTTATCTCACCTTTAATGTTTAACTGCCTCTTTATATATATTTATGAAATTCCAATGTAAACAATATTAACATTGTTGTTTATATGTTATTATTATTATTATTATTTCAATGGATTTTACTAGAGTTGCCGAAATAATTAATTTATTATTTGAATGTTTTTATTGTGAAATTTTGTGCGATTGCCTTTTATAGTTAAACGTATATTTCTAATGTATCATAATAATTTTTTTTTTCGGTTTAACGAAAAGTAAACAAGAATTATTGTTTGAACTTTCACTGAGTATTTTCCCCTTTAAATTTAATTGAAGCTTTGAGAATCTCACTTTCTCCTAATTTGCTATTTCTTTTCAATTTTTCTTTAAAATAGATTTCTTTAAAAAAAATTGTTTCTTTTGTCAGTCCTCTTTCATATTTACATATTAAGTAGTGCAAGTAACCGAACAATCACGAGTACAGTTATAGACGTCACAAAAGAAAATGGCCACCATCATCCCAACTAAAAGAGGCTCTTGACAGCTAAGTTATGTGAAACCCTACTTCACATACGCTTCTACCGAACTTATGGTTTCATCTTTTACCCGATATTCTAGTAAATCCATGTTATGCTCGTTGAATAGGAATACTTTAGAATGAGAGTGGCGGAATCAAAATTTAATAAAATTGACCTTTTTGAAGAAACCATTACTACCACCCTCAATCCAAAATTTGTTTAAATGAATTTCAAACAAAGTATTTTAAGATCTCTCTATATTCACAGTTAGTGCACCACATTTAATGAAATTCGTTTTTTTTTTTGTTTTTTTTTAATTATGGAGGAAACCTTGAAAATTGGAATAACTCCTTCTGTAGAAACGTACTTTCCCGTTAACAGATTTTCTCCAAACTTCAAATATTGGCAACATATTTAATAGGTGTCATGATGTTATTTAGGTGACACAATTATAAAATAAATTGAAATAGTATTTCAGAGGAAAACATAACCCCACTTCCCCCCTAAAATTCAAAGTTTCAAATTTCAAATAAAAGTGGGAGTTTAGTATCCGTCGTAGCATGCATATTCGTTTTGTTCCTGATCGGTTTTGGATTTTCATCTATGGTCAGAGCCAATTCACCAAGTTTGTGTAGAGAGTTTCAGTTCAACGCAATGTGTCTGTTACGCTCATACTTGTTGGTTATATAATATGTGCAGGAAGGATAACCCGGAAGGATAACCTCCCCCGCATATATACAACCAACAAAACCAAGAAGTATGAGTGTTAGAGAAACATCGCGTTGAAGTGAACTCTCTACACGAACTTGGTGAAACTTGGATGAAAATCCGAAACCAGTCAGAAACAAAACGAATATGCAGGATGCTACGACGGATAAAATACCAATTGTAATCCAGCTGTAATGAGGACCCATGCACATATTCAAATGTTGTAGTTCTTTGTATGTGTAGTTCACATTAGGTACCTACTTAAATAAATATACATTTTATTGCATTGAAATCCTGGCAGACGGTGGAAAAACCATGCCATTTAAAGCTTTTGGAAAATTAATTATATACCTATGCATTCCTTTTTTTATGTAAATAAAAGCTATTTATCTATCACAGTTTACAGAAAATCGTTAGGGCCATTTTAGAGAAAATAGCAGAAAACTGACTCTTAAAACTTAGTGATAACGCACTTCCGGTTAACCGATTTTCTTTAAACTTGGAATTTCAACAACATATTTAATTCTAATTAATAGTATTTAGATGGTAGAATTGTGTAATAAACTAAAAAAGCACTTTAGAGGGAACCGCAGTCCCACACCACCTTTCCACAAAAGTGTCCTTAAATAAATTTTTCCGGACAAAAGTTATAAATAAAAGTTGTAGCTCTTTGTACTTGTAGTTAGTTAATATACCAAGTTCAAAGAAAATCGTTGGAGCCGTTTTCGAGAAAATCACAAAAATTGAAAAAAAAAAAATCAGTAATTCGCAGTTCCTGTTGATGGATTTTGCTCGATATCTTCGTGTCTGATGGGGTAGTAGTGCCTAAACAGAATACCAAGTTTGGGTTTCCTGCTACTTTTGGTTTTTGAGATATTCTGTAACACACGCACACATACAGACCGTTTTCTATTCTATTTTGGACTCAGGGGACCTCACAACACGTGCATTTCTGGTGAAAACTGAATTTCGAAAATTTGGCATGACCGTAATACTTCCTCTTACTAATAGTAACGGAAAGTAATGAAGGCTCCATAGGTGAGTATATAGTATTGATAAAAATTCATATAGGCATCAAAGGAAATAAGATAGCCCCCATTCTCTAGCAAAGAAAGTTACGGAAAAAGTATAAGTTCTGGAGATTAACGTTCCTTACAGAGACGTTGTGACAATTCATCAATTCTGATCTCTTACGAAATGGTAATGACGTGGCTAGCTCAGTATTTCCAAGTCTAAGGCCCGGGATCTGTTCTGAGAAACAACAATAAAAAATCACCCTTTCGCCCCTAAATTCACAAAAAATACGCTGTTGATTGTAGAAGATTAGCGCTTAGTGGTAGGCGTAAAGGTTTCCTCTGTATACGTATATGGCTTGAAGTGATTCACCGAGATATGAGTACTGTATCGTCCTCGAGTTTGGCCACTAGAGTGGAACATATCATGTGAAACGTATAATACATTTATTAATTATTATTGTTAAATTATTAATTCTTAAAAAAAAAAATATCTTTAATTATGTTCTGTTTGTATTTATATTTTCTTTTTTTTCCCTTTATTTACTTAATATTTATATAGTTTATTATTAAGTTATGACCTCTATGAATGTCGACTGAATGGTTTGACTCAGCGGTTTATTTAAAACATTCTTGTTTGTGTCAAGGCTGACGTTCAGTTCTCTCCCTATAAAGACATTGTTGCCAAGGTCCTTTTTTTTTTCCATCAGATTTCCATCTGATTTATTACATAAATTTAACAATTTATAAATATTTGCCAGTTTTTTGATGTATTTTTCTTTTAATTAATTTTATATAATTTTAGGTAATCATATATATATTATGAGGAAGATTGCTTGGAAATTGAACTTTACGAAACATTTGAGTCATTTGAGAGAAGATGTAATCATATAGTCCATTTATTTACAAATTTTTCTTTCGATTGTATATTATAATTAAGTTAATGATCTTTTAGGATATCTCTTAAAGACACCCTCTGTGTCTTTATGTTTTGTTTCACACACCAGGTGTTGCGTGACAGAAACGAAACAGTTGAAAAAAACTTAAAATATTGATTGATGAGAATCCGAAACCGGTCGGACCAACAAAATGAAAGCATGCTATGATGGATAAAATCGTAGATGTTATCCAGCCAGATTCAACCACATATTCACTTTCTGGATTTATCAAATATACGAACTATTTAAAAAATTTCTTTCAAGAAACTTAATTTTATGGGTGGGCATTGATCTTTCTAACCATACTCTACCTGACAAACCTTCCTAGACGGAATTTAAAACGCCAGTGGCCTCGTGATATCCTCTCTAGTAGCAGTGCTCGTGACAGTGGGTGACGAAAGTTGATAGAAGTGCCATTGAGTACTTTCTCAAATCTTTTTTGTTTCATCTATTTTTTCCGTTGTAAATTTCTATAATAAAATAAATAAATAATATTGTTCCGGCAAGATATTACGATATTTAGATTTTTACGATGATTATTACGCGAACTAAGTTTTTCAGTATGCATTTCCGGTCATAAAAAAATAGTATAAAATACGATTCTAAAGCCGTCTTAATCCACCAAATCATCATGAAGCAGTAAAAGTTTCTGTTGTTGCAATAGTTTCTGTATGTTGCTGTATGTGCCGTTTTTCGCACATACTAAATGTTTTACAAGGTTGCCTGTTTCAGCTGAAGCGGTAAACTTAAAAAAGAAGAAAACAACAATAAACGTCAACCCAGAGTGCTGAGTTTTGTTTCTGTGTTGGAGACAGTCAATCACTATTTGATTTATATTGCAGTAAACAAATGGGTAAAAATGCTAGTGCAAGGCAAGTCGTCTTCACCCGGTCGACATCTTGTTAAACTTTGTTTCCTTCGTTGGTAATCAGTTTTTGGAATTGAAAAACACTGTGCCTTCGTTGCTTCAATGCATACAAAAATGTTTATTTCTGTTATTTGATTTTGAAACAAACGACAACATAAAGCAACATAAGAAAAGGTGCTCTATGGTGCTTCTGTGTTGCTTTGTTGGTCACGCGCCTTAATTTGGATATACGAATTGGATTAGCAAATTGGTTAATTAACTTAAATCTAGCGTTTTTATGAGACAAAGGTTGGTTTATTTTCTTTTATATTTGGGATTTTTATATGATTTTTGCGAATTTGAGTTTCCAATTTTTTCTAGTGTAGATTTTCTTTAAATATTAAAAATTAAAAGGCTATGATTTGGAAACATTTATTAGAAGTTTGTCTTTAGGTGTTTTTCTGAAGGAACAAGAACGTAAGCTTCAAAGTTCATTTCAGCATATCTGAAGTAACAGATATAAGATCACTCTACCCGAATTATAACTTTCTGTAATAGCAGCCTAATCTGAAAGTGCATTTTTTTTTTCTGGACCAAGGATTATTATTATTAATTATTTTTGTGATAATTACCAAGTGAAGCGAATGTTATTTATTTGTATGTATACAAGTTATTGTACTGACGGAAGTGCGGAAAAGTAATGTGTCCATGCAATGGAGACCTTGGCTTACATTTAACTTATTCTACGCATTACAACATTAGGTTATTATTTTTAATGATGTAATCTTGTTTTAGATTCACTACTTATTTATTATTCTAATCATTTCTTTTTTAGTTTTATTTTATTTATTTATTTATTTTTTTTTAATTTCTAGTTTGTTCTTTTGTACTTGTTAGGTTTACTCTGTATGATTCAGGTTTATCTATATCTGCGATATACAGGGAAAAGGGTATTACGGTTCAACTAACTATTGAAAAGGATCATTAAAACACATTCTCTTAAGCAACAAAGAAGTTAATAGTATATAATGGGTTTGAGAAGGAGAGAAATTGGGTTAGATAGATAAATGAACTGGAAGTAAAGCTGAACAATATATAATAGAAAAGTAGCACAAACTGCCTGGACTTTACAGTAATATATAAAATGGTGGAGATAAAGAGAACGGTTGTTGACGCGTTGTGACTACTGTATGAACTCTGCTGCAAGACTGTCGGAAGACTCCCCCGTAGCTGTATTACCAACGCATGAGGACGGGGGTCAACGAAGAAAGATGAAAATTCAACCATTAAGCTCGAACTATAGATTTTTTCCGTTTACTTATAAACAGAAGAACAAACAGGAAGGTTTAGTTCTGTTACAATTTTTTATATTTTCCCAAATATCTTGAAAACCTTGGCTATTGACGAGATCCTTAAAAATAATATATAACAAGTGGGGGGAGACCGTTAGTCCATATTGTCAAACCAGTATTTGACAATTTAAAATACCATTTTTTGTAGGAAGTTTCTAAACATTAACTATTTATCTTCTAAATTCACTGAAATGATTGCATTCTAGTGGAATCAATTGTCGTGATTCCTGAGGTATGAAGTTAGTTGTCTTCAAGAGGGATTTATTGGGCGGAAGTTAGTTTAGAGAGTTATTGCTTGAATTACTAACATTGAATTTATAAAAAGTAGAATATATTTTAACAATAATTTGAATGAGCCTAATGGTAACTACAATTAATATGATTTGATAAAAGTAAATAAATAATTTTAAGGGTTAAATAACAAATAATTTAAAATGATTATAATAAATAAACTAATATGCACAACTATGAAAATAATTATAAGTTAAACCTTGTATAGGGACGCGCTCGGAACTCAAGTATAACTGCTGCTGTAAAATGATACTGATATAATAATGTGGCTACTGGTATAATGATGATGATATAATGATCCCCTCTTCCAGTGGGGCGAAGTTTATATTAGTCTTACTCACACACTGTCAAGTGTGTAAGTAAGTTCTCACACTAAGACATCTCTAGTATTGTGCGACCTTGGTTAGGTCGGCGACCAGTGATTCAGGTCAGTGGCCAGATTTGGTCGCCCATCGGCGACTTTCAAAGACCAGGTGGCTTCTGTTTAATAGACAGGGCTTTATCGGTGCTTGTCTGTGATACCTTTGTATTGAAAAGGCAGCGGCCGTCTGTGGGGCCACTAGTTATAAATTATTCTTTCCTTTTGTTCTATTTTGTGGAGGCTTTGACATTGCTATGTCATTACAGCATAAAAAGATTAATATTGAAGATTAGTCAAGTGCTTTCAAACTTCCCTTAGGGGAAAACTTACTTGAACCATTTTCCTGAAAAACTATAATTTAAGGTGTGTGCTCTGACGCGACATTGGAAAGTATCACTAAACTATATAAAAACATTTTAACATAATGTATGTCTCTAAGAGAGCTATAACGAATTTTTTTTGTTTTTTTAACTTGAAATGCTTAATGCACAGATATAAACGTATCTTTTCATTTTAAACTTTTTTCTGAAAATTAATTTCACTGAGATATAGGGAGTACTGAATCTCGGACGTTAAATTTCAAAGTTATTATAATAGCTTTGTTCATTATTATTGGTGCTCTCTGCTTGACTAAAATGTAATCACTTCAACTGTTCTGTATTTATGTTAGGGCTAAGTAAAAAATATCGCAAGTTTCTCAAATATATAATAATTGTTCTAAAAATAAAATCGTTTCTAAAGTTCTCTAATAAAATTCTCTAAAGTTAATTCAACCAATTTAGCTTTTAAAAATTATATAACTGTATAATGCAAGGAAATGTTTGTAACCGTTATATTATTCCGCTTTCTGTTTTTTTAATTTTACCAACAAGGAAGAAGATCGGAAAGTGTGTATGTCTTGACCCTCTATATGATGTCCAAACAGGAGTATTATCATATCTCCTATAATTAGATTTCACTAATTTTCTATTAGTATAGTTTCACCTTCCGTTTCCGCTTTCAGATTTTATTATTTATTTATTTATTTATTTATTTATTTATATATTTATTTTGAAATTGTGGCTTTTGTTAACTGTATCTTTTTTTACACTCCTTTACGTAAAGAAGACTCTTTTTTTCATATATTTTTTTTTTTATATAAAGATTAGGTTTATATTAACACAAACAAACAAAAAATGATAGGGAAGTTAATAATACATGTATGTCTAGTCGTAACTAATGGCACCACTGCCTACTGTCTCATCCTACAAAGTTGTAGCGGCAGTTTAAATTTGAAATCAATTTTTCCGAAAAAAAATAATACTTTTTTTTCTGTTAAGCGGAAGTATTGAGATCGTGTCAAATTTTTGAAATTGAATTTTCACCGGAAATATTTTGAGATCGCTAGAGTACGTGAAAGTTGTCTTGAGCAAATTGTGTGTGTGTGAAGCAGGCGGACAATGTCTCTGATGCTTTCCAGCTCTGCGGAACCAACCACCACCACAACTTAAAGAAAATCGGTTAAACCGAAACTGTGACTTTAACAATAGGTTTTTAAGTTTTTTTAAAAATTTTCTTGAGAATGTTTGTAACGATTTTCAGACATTCGTTGTGCGGAATTTGTTGTGTGTTAAATTTGAAATGTTACATGCAGTTGGTTCAGTGACTTTGGTGCGCTCTACTGGTCTACAGTATAAACACTTCTCTAGCTGTCAGTGTTAGTAGGTAGGGTATTTGTAAAGAAAGCTAATAATTATGAAAAAAAAATTAGACAAATTACTGAACCAATATTTTTCCACTTTTTCTAATTCATTCCAACACTTTGTTATTCCAGTAGGATAGAATAGAAACGGGGGGGGGGAGCCTCATTCCACTGCGACCTACAATTCGAGGTCTATTGTGGATCCCCTTAAGTTACAGAACAGCCCCCAGCTTTGCCCTCCTAATCAATCCTAGCAAAGCTGAGAGCGGCTCCGTCATGAAGCTTTCAGCTTCGGGATTGCCCGTCCCCAATTGAAGAAACCTAATCCTCGCCAGGCCGGCGCACTCACAAAGGATGTGCGCCGGGGTCTCCTCCTCTACCTTGCAGAATCGGCATACCGCACTATCCGCAAGTTGTAGGTGGTGCATGTGTCTATTCAGCCTACAATGCCCTGTTAGTAGACCCACAATTAACCTTATATCCCTTCGGGTCTGGCTCAATAGGTCTTTGGTAAATTTAAGCAAATGTCTTTTAATGAAGAGCTTTGCCTGCCTCTGTCCTGGTGTTCCCTCCCACCAACGCAGACGCTGATCTTCTATCCACCCCTGATAGAAGTTTGGATGAGACTCCTGGACAAGCCGCAGAAGGGTTCGGGGCCTATAAAGGTATCCTGCGAGCCCTCCCTCGCTAGGGCATCCGCCCTCTCATTGCCCAGGAACCCCGCATGTCCCGGCACCCAGGCGAGTGTCAGTTTATTCCGAGTACCCACCTCGGTGAGGGCAAGTAGGCAGTCCCACACCAGCTTGAGACTATTTGGTGTGAGGAAAGTGCCTTCAGGGCCGCCTGACTATCGGTTGTTATTCCAGTAATAACACATTATTATGTACCATATCATTTAGCCACGTGATAATGGATATGCTCTATCCTAAATCCCCATTTTTTCGAATTCTAGCCTTGCGATAGGTTTAATTAGCTTCCCGTATTCTCTAGTGTGTTATTCTCTGCTGTTCTTAGAGGATGAGGGACCCTTTTTCTTCTCGTCTAAGTTGCCTATGTATTTGCCGATCTGTTGCTGTCTTAGTTCATTTCTTCTCTCTTCTTTCCTCGACATTCTCTCTGATTTTCTTGGCCCTCTGAACTCATCCACACTAACTCTTCATAGTCAACTTCTCTATCCCTTCTCCTCTCTCTTACGGGTATTAAATGGATTCGGTTCCCCCTGATCTCCCCCTCATCAGATTTAAACATGTATGATCGTGGAATGTTTGCGAATCCACTTACCTTTGGTGCCACTGATATAACCCGATACCTTGAATCAAAGTTTTGCTGCTGCTTTTATCTATCTTCCTTTCTGAAAGACAGAACTCGACTTGGAGCTGATACCGAAAAAGGTTGGGCCTCCTTGCTTGTTCTAATAGTATAATGTTTGTCCACCTTACTTACCCAGACCACTGAAAACTTCCGGAAGTAAATTTACCCAATCCTGGTCACCTGAAAACTTAGGATTTCTAACTGCCTTATTACTTATCATCCCAATAAGACATCTTATTGTTTGGAAATAACGAAAACCGTTTCCAAATAATTGCGACCATTGTACGAAATATTTCCCCAAAATATCAACTTCCCCAAAAATTGACACTAGTATCTTATCTGCGGCTTTCAGACTAACTTGAGTAGGTGATATCTGCTCAATGTGCAGGGAATCTATGTCTGTGACATCCGTCTCCGAACCCATTTAAAACGATTTTTCTTTCCTTTCAACAGAGCAGATAGAACGGCCTTCCGAGTCTTCCTCCTTCTGGAAGGTCCCCCTCCCCCAAATAATAATTGATTCCAGATTAAAATAGTTATCAATTGCAAATCTCATTAATTGAGATTTCTTCTTTTATGTCTGCATTCATTGTATTTACAGAACGTAAATGGCATGTGCGCTTGAAATGCCCTAATTTGCCACAATAGTAGCATTTAACCGATCTTGCTGTCTCTTCCGCAGTTGACTATGATTTATTGATATTCTACTGTATTGATAATTATTACCTCTAATGGCTATTTGCTGGCTAATTCCAATACTGTTCTTGTGTATCCAAGTTCAACTTATAATCAAGCTGAAAACTCTTTCAGAGCGCGTTATCCCTTATGGCGGTAACAAATTTTAATAAAACCATGTTATCAGCAGAACCCTTCAACACACAGGACTCACCATCTTCATTCGCATCTTTCAGCCATTCTATATAAATGTGTAATAAAGGAATCAATAGTTTCTTCTTCTTCTTCTTGAAAACGCTGAAAGAACTTAGCTTTTTCATATATTTTTCTTTACTTTAAAATGTTCCTTTAATTTCTCTTTAATAGTTTTATATGATCTCACATTTTGTGGCATGCCCATTGCATTCAACAACTCATCTACTCCCTCGCCCAAACAGAACAAAAACATGTTTATCTGTTCTGTTTCAGTTCTATACACAGACCTGCTACCGAATGAAATAAACGTTCATATTTTTTTATCCAATTGCTCCATTCTTTTGGATGATGGATGTTGAACTGTGGTGGTGGTAGTTGATAGCTGGTAAATCCTGCCGCTCAAGTTCAGACTGACTACGGACTGAATTGCCTTCTTGTTAATTATCTTTGATAACTATCCGGTGTTAATTCAATTGCTATTGTTTATCCCCCACCGCTGCCACCTATAGAAAAAGCTAATAATTATGAAAAAAATAGATAAATTATCGATCGTAACTCTATATTTTAATATTTATTATGGCGCCTAATGGCCATAAGCTGTCGATGCGCCGAAAAAAACAAACACATCATATGCTTTATTATAAAAAAGCCTTATGATAATGCATACGCTCTATCCGCCCATCACCTTTATATTTTTATATTAAGACAAATATGTAAAGTTGAGAGTAAAGAAAATTTCTCGACTCAGGCATGAATTCTATAGTATTTATTGCTTTATAACGTTTTCTCTATCGCTGAATTTACTCGACCGTTAAAAACTTAATTGTACATAAGTTATTTCTCTTTTCAATTTTTAACCCTTACCCGCTTTGATTGAAGATCATAGGTACAGAGTCCATTATTCACATATTTTACCGATATACCCTAATTTATGTTACAATGGGAACCGTCTTCTCTTCTTTTTTTTAATCATACTCACTTAGCTTTTTATTTGCCTTAGTAGATTCAGTAATTTTATTTTATTTATTTTACGTAGAATAAATTGGCCCATTCAGTAAAATGTTAAATGGCTTATCAAAAATGCATAAATCACTTCGAGCGTTATTGAACTAGACCTCCATTTTTGTTACTAAACTGGGACACACAACGGGAAGTTTATGCTGAAAAAACAAATCATATAATGCTACTTTTGGCATGACTTGTTGATTGGCACTTCATATTCCAGTAAAGCTGCCAACTCTTTTTAGGAATTAGTTTACAGGCCGGCCTACTTTGATCAGCAGGTTTGACTTGCATATTATTTTTAGATATTAAGTGTTACCATTTAAGTAAAGTATTCTTCTATTTTTTTGTCTTTTGTTTTTCTGATCCATAATGAAATCACTTATAATTTACCATCGCCTTTCACATTATTGTATTATTAGGAATAATATAGCACTATAGTACGAATATTATGAATATAAAGAACGAAAAAATAACAACTTAATACTTGATACAAAAACAAAGTTAAAATATCATTAAAATTTAGGTGCCGTGGTGAAAATTACTTTAGAGAAGAGATGATCTTTAATTACTTTAATCTTATTTTCACCCGCCAGCAGGTCAATTTGGTAACGGTACCACTGATTTGATTTTTGAGCTATCCTAATAGCTTTATACTTTTCAAAGTACTATCCTTTGAGAAAAGAGCCATACCCCGGAAATGACCATAATCAGATGGTGCAACTTCTAGGTTTTAAGCGAGGTGAGGTAATACGCTTATTTCTTCCAACTCTGCTAATTTTACCTGAGTCAGACGCGTAGATTGGCAGGAGCGTTATAATATCGCAGAATTGCTTTATTTTTGGTTAATTAAAAAAAGGACTACCTTGCTTTCAAGCCTTTATCCAGCTGTTCAATAAACAGTTAAGAGTCAAATGCTCTTTCGTCTGGAACAATCTCAAAATGCAAAACTTCTTTCAAGGTACACCAAACACAAACCATGACTTTCCCTTAATCGATCTTGGCTAACTGTGATTGAACTGCATGACGATTCTGTGGATAATGAAAAATATACAAATTTTATCATTTGTAATTATCCTTTTCCAAAATTGGCCATCTTTCAGATTTGCTTTTTGATTGACTACTTTGATACGCTTTTTGCTTGCTACTGTCGCAGTTAATAAGGATACCAGCATTCTGAGATAGAGGCTCAACATAGTATTTGAAGCTCCTACTTATGGTAGAACATCCTCGAGTGATCCATACAGATCTTCTTTAAGACATTCGAGTAATTCATCATCATCGACCTGATCTTGACTTATTCTGCTTTTTGAAAGTTTAAACCAAAATGCTACCATATTTCACTGCACCACACTCTTCTTCCACTACAAATCTTAGGTTGCCAATTTGCGCTCAGTCCTTTTTTCTAATAAGTACCGTCAATCATAATTTTATTTTTTTATATTTTGGTTGCAGATTAATTTATATGAATTTGAGTGCATAATTGAATAAATAAAATCTAATAAGTCAATTTTTTTTTGTTATTGCATTTTGAAAGGAACTCTATATAAAATGAACTCTAAACTAACAAAATAGATATTATCTTAACCTTATTATTTCAATGTAACGCTACTTTACTCTTTTATTTTTGCTAAATCATATTGCACAGTCATAAATACATTATTTTCCTAATTCTGATTGTGTAATAGTTACATTTATCCTACATTCATCCTTATAAATACATTCATACTTATAAGAAAATGCATCCTTATAAATACATTCATCCATATAAACATATTCATCCTTATAAATACATTCACCTTATAAACATTTATCAATTATCACATTTACGCAAAACTCATACGTCTATTTACAAGAGATTCGAGTATTCCATATTCCTCGCACTCTATGAAGATCTTAAAACCTATCCATATTCACACAAACACAATCACACACAGGCCTGGGTGCCAAACCCGACTCAAGCCCACCCGTTCTAGAAAACAGTCTTGGAAGACGTCCCAGTAGCAAAAATTTAAGAGATAATTAGTCAAATTAAAATTGATTTACATTATATAAACAATACTAATAAATATGATTTATTATTTGATTTCAAAAGTCAGCATTGTTTTCATGCTCAAAAAGTTTTCTAACAGCGTAGTATTGAGTTGCATATATTCAACATTTTGTTAAGAGCGAAAATAGATTGTATTAGTAGCAGAGTTTGATAGGTGAAATTGATGAACACACGAACTAGCACGAAGCTCACAATTCATATATTACGATTTTTACTAAGGAGTAAGGAGAGAAGAGTGTAAAGCAACTAGTGCGACCGAAAAGTGAATGATGATGGTTTCTTGGTAGCGTGCATCGCCTAAAGAATGTTGTGACATTAGGAATCTTGATTGTTCTACCAGCGGTTAACTAATAATAGCGAGGTGAACCTTACAATCTAAGTTGCCATTTTGCTTTAGTATCCGCTCTAACATTTTTTGATTTTCCTTCGTATTCCATCCCGGCTCATTGCCTTCAGTCTATGCTCAAAAACTTTAGCTTTTTGATCAAGTTTAAGTCACTTTCCAGTTCAAATTGTCCCCAAAACTTCCTTCTCCTGTACCATCGAATGTCAGAACCTCTTTAGAAATTGAACTTTTAATTAAACAGTATATTGACTTATCTATAGTTAAAAGTTTTTCTGTTGAAAGAGAGAATTTTGCGTTGTTATTTGGCATTGAAAAAAAAGTGCTTTTAAAGGAAATAGTAAACGGATAACATTAAATTTGTTCAAGGATATATTAGAATACTTTAATACTATTATTATTAAAATATAAACTGTTTCCGTTGTCTTTCAATGAAATTATTACCTCACTTCACTAAATGTAAATGCAAAAGATTTATGAGTTCTGAAGAGAGAGACCAGGCGGAGATATACGCAATTGGAAGATGCATTCAATTTAACCTCGATCAGGAGATTGTAATCCTTTCCGATAGTCATGCAGCCATTAGAGTATTGAGCGCTTTTGTTATCAGCACTAAAATGGTTTGGGAATGCCTAGGTAAACTTAATGACCTAGGCAGGAGGATTAAAGTCACGCTCTGGTGGGTGCTAGGGCATGTTGACATTTAAAGGAATGAGATGGCTGACGTTCTGGCAAAGATGGGTGCTGCATCCCCGCTTCCAGGGCCTGAACTACAGTGACCAGTTTCTGAACTACAGTGACCAGTTTCTCTTGGAAGAACTTAGAAAGGAGGAGGAGGAAAAGAGGTCTCAACTCTGGAACTCCCTATTCGGACTGCCGCAGGCCAAGATCTCCCCGGGAAATTACGGAGATCGGAGGCCTGTATCGGCCTTAGTAAGAACATGCTCGCGATCTTACGGTTTCTTCACGGGGCATTATCGACTCAAAGGGAACCTTTTGAAGATGGGTTTGGAGAGAGAGAGCACATGCAGATTCCATGTGGGGAGATGGAGGAAACTCCAATACATTTGTTTTTCCGGTAAAATGATTTTCTTCAAACTTGGAAAGTTGTGAACACATTAGATTCATTATTAACAGCATTATACTACTAGGACTGACCGTAGAATCGTACAATATATTGAAATGGCACGCCAGAGGAAAAGCTTTTAACGTCATTTCTTCTACCAGGTAGAAAAAATATTTCAAATAAAATATTGTAGTTTTTTTTTATGAATAGTTGATATATATTAGTTTCGCGACACCCCTTAGAAGTGGCAAAACTCTTTTTTTGAGTTATGCTGATAGATCACACACACACACACACACACACACAAATAGACCCACTTTTTCGGATTGAGAGGACCTCAAAATATTTATTTCCTTTGAAAATTCAATTTCCAAAATTTGGAATACTTCCCTATACAAGCAGTAAGAGAAACTAAAAAAAAAAAATATATATATATTGAAATAGTTATAAAACTTGCTGTTTACTGTGGTTTGATTGACCAGCAAATATGTATAACATTTGTCCGAGTGTGTCCATGTGTCATGTTTTAGTGAATAATCACCTAAACTTTCTGAGTACAAAAAAAAAAAAATATGTAACAAGACATATTCTAGCATTATGTATATATTATATATACATAAAAGATGCCTATGTATATTATTTCCTGTTATTATTATATTATGTTAAAAAAAAAAAAATTAAAAAAAAAAAAAAACTATCTCTCTTTGTCACTTTGACGTGCGTGGAATTTTTTTTTCCATATTATATTTGATACGGACAACATCAATGTTTGTGTGATTTTTCTGGTGATACTGGTGTATACGCACGGCATTATACTACCAGGACAACGACCTGTCTGACACGTTTTTACTATAATAGAAGGTCGATAAGGTTAGTTTTCAAGTCTGTATGCATGCACTCCACTACCTACTTTCATATCGTTCAAGGATGTGTTAATTGCATGGAATTTATTTCATAGTATTTCTTATCTATTCCTTATGAGCTAAATATTTCATTGGTTGGGGTTCATCTTAAAAACTTTTTAAGAACCACTTTATTAATTAATTGGAAAAATTGGGTTTTTAAAAATTGTTGCGTTGTGTAGTGTGTGTGTGCGTGGGGGTGGAGTGGGGGAAGCATGATTCAAAATTACAAAAATCACATCAAATAAAACTTGATATTACGTTTAGTATTATTAGGGAATACGACAATAAGTTTTGGTCTAAAATAGGTCGACTTCCCAATTTATTATCCATATTTATATTTATTTATTGCAATGTATTTAGGGGTAGCAAAAGATTTTGTTAGTTGAAAGGGGAGTCGGTCTTTAAAAAGTTTATCCCTCAAAAAAGTGCCATTGTTTGTCAGTCAAGTCTGTAAATTGTTCCGTAATGGATTTGGTATGTTTTGTTTTTTTTATAGAGCTGCGGTACTAAGTTAATAAATAGATAAACCTTTTTTTAATGACATCTTTCATTTGTATTTAAAACATTATGGTTCTGTTTATTAAAGATTAATTTCCTTGAGTTTATTTCCCCTAAAATGAATTTTCTTAGGGCATGCGGCTATTTTTAGGATATCTTTTGAGAAACAGTATTAGACAGCCAACTAGCACAATCGATGAAAAAAATTAGAGCACACCGATGGTCTCACATCACTTGTGAAGGCATCATGAAGATGCACGAATCCTCGAAATTACAAATAGGAAGATCGCAATTTTTTTCAATCACTGCAGACTCAACCATCCCAAAATTATAAATATACAGATTCGTTGCAATTTCTTCTATAATTTTCTTATAAAATGGCCAACATAGTATTTTTAAAAATGTTCAAAACACTGAATTCCAGGCCAAAAACTTACTTTTAAAAAATGTAAATAAAGTTAGATATTTAATTATGTTCTAGTCTGTCATTACAAAAAAAAAAAAAAAAAAAAAAACCTGCTTATTTTCAGGCAAAAATGCTTTCTGTGATATAAAGAAACCATCCTTGATATGAAGGCGAATACACCTACATAATGTCCATGAATTATTCACGATTTTTATTGTGTAGTTTTAAAATTGTTAGATGTAGAAAATGATCGCCTAATATGCTAGAATTACGACATTGTTTTGCGATTTTCTTGGTAAAGACACTTGAGGGTTTTTTCTTTAAATTTAAGGAGCGTCAACAACATTTTGATCATTTGGTGCCTGGAGCGATCTCAGTGCATTCTGGATAGTGTTCTCTTATTGCATACAACACATGAGCGTGTTTTTTTTTTTTAAATTTACTGCTAATTAATCTATATCACTTTATAATGTAGTGGAAGAACGAAATGGAAAAATAATAGTTTTGGAAAATAGTTTAGTAAAATAATTGTGAAAATTAGCTAGTTCAAATAGTGTATTTTAGTGGATGGGGATAGAGCCAGGTACTACAATCTAGGTCAGTGCAAACCAAGAGACAAAAGGGCAAGAAACAGTTAGGGTAAAACAATAAAACTCCCTCCAGACATACCAGCATTATTTGAAAGGATTTGAACTATAGTGAGGAGACATTCCTTCAAGATAGTCTAGATCAGACATTCAAGCAGTACACTTGTTTTTCTTCTCTCTTTTAGAATCAGTGACAGTTTCACAATATATTAATAAGTTTATACATTCTTTGCAAATAACTTGTAGTTATTATTTTTTTAATAGAATATATTTAATGTTAGCAATGGTGACTACTTTCTTATTACTAATACTTCTCTCTTAAACATATATATACTCACAAGCCCCCTTTACAAAACCGCTCGTGCTAAACAAGCTACCACTACAACTAAACAACATCACACCAATAACATTTCACTGGGTAAACACTCTGCCCCTCTAAAGTTCATTTCATTATACCATAAGGTTTCCAGTCTGAGTATAATATGGAAGGCAGTGGTGGCTGTTGCGTAAGCACTGCGACACAGCAGCACCCCCAGAAAATAACTACATTTTTAATTAATTTTTAAAATTTATGATTAAAAATAATAACATAACAGTCTTTGCGTAATTATTATTTAAATAACCATAATAAATCAAAATTTAAAAAATAATTATTTCATCGAAGAGTTGCTCTACTTTCGCAATGTCAGAAAAATTGGGTCATATTCGGTCATTTCCGACCAACTTCGTTTGCCCTAATAATGTGTCCCACAACTAGTGCTGTTTTAGCTGCTTGCCGGGCAGCGTGAATTGATATGGGTTGTATTATAAAAAAAAAAAAGGTACAATATTAACAAAATATAAAACAATATTTTTTTTTTTTAAGAATAAAAATATACAATAAAATATATATTATTTAATAGGTTTATCAAGATGGGTGTTAGTATTGCTGAATATTTAAAAAATATAAAATTTCCTTAATTTACATTACCCAAAAAAATTGAAATTAAAAAACAAAGGTCGTTCCATTCTTAACACTATAATACAGCAAATAACAGTTACTATTTGATTTCTCAAATAACTCTTAATTTGAATGAAAAAGTTATTACAAAATTTTTGTGAAGCTAAAACTGGAAGAATGGATTTTATATTTCAAATAATTTTTTACTTCCTCTTACTCCTAGTAAGAGGAAGTATTGTAATCGTGTCAAAATTTTCGATATTGCGTTTTCACCGGAAATATCCGTTTTGAGGTCCCCTGAGTCAAAAAAAGTGGTTTTTAGCAAATGGTCTGTATGTGTGTTTTTTTTTTTCCCCCCTATTTATTTCTACATACTCCATTATACAATATTACATGTACAGTGATATCGTAATATCATAACATTTTTACAACTGTTTACAATGCATATAAATAAAAAGAAAAACATTTCTTACACATGGCAAAAAAATTAAGAAAAACTAAAGAAAGAAAACAAAACTATTACTTTTACATAATTACACAGTTTGTGTTCCATTAACTATTGTTATTTTATTAATTAATTGAATAAAATGGTCTTGATATTGTCTGGATATTAGATCTTTCTTAGGAAGGGGCCTGGCTGATCCAGTAGTTGTGACCTGTCGGATTAAATGACTTTGTTCTCTTTCATGTTGTTGGCAGCGGTATATAATGTGGTCCCAAGTTTGTGTCTCAGAATCCCCACATGGACACAAAGCGCTTTGGCCTGGCCGAACCTATAATGATAAGCTCGGTGTTTTCCGTGGCCACTCAGTACTTGTGTCATCATACATCCTAATGCCAATTCAGCTTGCTGTCTAATAGTTATGGGGGGGAAAAACTCTTTTGTTGCACTTCCATTGTCGGTTCTTCTCCACTCTTCCTCCCATTTAGCATATACAGCTTTTTTGCATTTATCTTTCAAATATGTTATGGGAGCCTTAGAATAGGACACTGGTAGCGAGCTAAGTGCAGCTTCCTTTGCCAGTATATCAGCGTACTCATTACCCTTTTCTCCTCGATGTGCTCTAACTGTGTGTGTGTGTGTGTGTGTGTGTGTGTGTGTGTATCTGAACAGCATAGCTCAAAAACGAAAAATCGTAGAAAGTTCAAACTTGATAATTCGTTTACTTATCACCATGTGATCCGACCATGGGTCATGTGTCAAAATGGGTCCTCACCCGGAAGTACCACTACTTTACTAGTTGGTTTTTTTACGTTTTTGCGATTTTCTCAAAAATGGCTCCAACGTTTTTCTTCAAACTTGATATATCAACTAAATATACCAACAACTACAACCTTTATTTGAAACATTTCTCCGGGAAAATTCATTTAAGGGCACTTCTGGGGGAGGGTGGGCTTAGGTTTTCATCTAAAGTGCTATTTCAGTTTAGTAGACAATTTTGCCTTCTCAATTGTGTTAATTAGAATTAAATATGTTGTTGAAATTCCGAGTTTGAAAAAAAATCGTATAACCGGAAGTGCGTTTTACATTAGCACTTTACTAAATGATTTTTTTCACTTTTTTGCGATTTTCTCAAAAATGTCTCCGACGATTATTTTGAAACTTCATATATAAACTACACATACAATGATCTACAACTTTTGTTTGAAACATTTCTCTGGGAAAATTCATTTAAATGCACTTTTAGGGGAGGGGTGGGGTTATAGCTTTCTCTAAAGTGCTATCATACTTGATTTATATAATTCTATCATCCAAACAAAATTAGTTAGAAATAAATAGATGGCCGAAATTCCTAGTTTCAAGAAAGTTAGTAAACCGGAAGTGCGCTTTTACTTGACAGTTTTTCAACGAATTTCATTAAATTTGGCACACAAACTATAAAATTTGTCAATTATAATTTTGAGAACCTAGGAGTAAGAGAAAGTTGTGTGAGTGTTTCACACCAGATTTTTTTTTTTATATGTATTAGTTATTTGAGAAATTATGTTTTTTTTCTATAATTGAAAATATCTTGTCAATTTATTTTTAATTAAATTAAATTGAATTGAATCTTTAGACATGTTCCGTTTTACTCATGCAGCAATCCCCACTTGCAAACTTCACGGCAACTAATTTTGTCAAAATTTGTCATTTAGAATTTTTGGAGAATTGCAGTTAGAGAAAAGTCTCGTATGTGTTTCACCCCAGATTTTTTACTTTCTCTTACTCTTGTTAGTGGAATAGTAAATGCGATCGTGACAAATTTTTTGAAATTTATTTGCATCGGAAATCATGTTTTGTGTGTGTGGGGGGGTGCTTCAGTAAGAAGAAAATGTTTTTAGCCAATAGGGTGTGTGTGTTTTTGTGAACAAAATATGTCAAAAAAAAAAAAACTGCGAAAAGTTCAATTGAGTAGTGCGTTTAGTTTCCACCACCGCATCTGACACGAAATTACGGCCTAAATCCATCAATGTCACCTTACTGAAGGTCCCCCCCCACTCTATTTTTCACGAGTCTCTCGGAAATGGCTCCAATGATTTTATTAAACTTGATATACTATCTAAACACATAAATGTCTTATCACTTTTTTGGATTTTTTTTTACGCGAAAATGGAGGGGGGTTCCGGAAGAACAGTATAGTCTTTTAAAGTTTAACTTCAATGCAAGGTTTTATAAAACTTACATAATATTAAGATGTATTGGTAGAATTCCAGATTTCTTTTATCAGAGGTTTACACCCTTAGTAGGAAAAAAACCCTGGTTTTATAATTTATCTCTGCCAAGAAAAGATATCAAAACAATAAATAGGATTAGATCAAACCATGCAATATGTGAAGCATTGCTAACAAGGAATTGGCCAAAAAAGAGTCGGACATGTGTAATGTATGCAAAGAAAAAGAAGATCCGGAACATGTGATTATGACATGCAAGATGATAGGCACGTGTGACATGTGATGATAGGCACAGAGAAAAATTTACTAGATTAACTTTATAAAATACTAAAAAGCTGCCTTCAATTATTTAGAAATTTAAAAACAATATAAAACAAACACATAGCTTAATAATTAAATACAGTTTAGACATGATTCCATGATACACTTCAGAAACTAATAAAATAAAAAGTAATGGCAGAATAGCCGCAACGCTAATTCCCCCTCCCCCCCACAAATCCAGATTTAAACAATATAAAGTGGGATTTTACAAGAAAAGTTTTTTTGGATTTCCTATAAAACGGCTATACAGAAAATATTCTTTAAACTTGGTCTGCTAACTACAGAGATATAGACCAATCTCGCTTCAGTTGGATACATTATCCCGGATTGTAGGGGTAATGGAGGAATTTATGGCGCTACATTTCAATTTGGTTTTGTTCATTGTTATTGGCACTGTCTTCTGACTATAATTGTTAATAATCTCGAAATACCTACCTGTCATGTGTGAATAACCAACATGTATTCTCCTTTCATTTCTATAATTCAGGATCTTATCTATGAGGATCATTCAATAAGTAACGAGACAAATCGATGTTGGAAAACGATTTATTTAATCAATACAAAACATTGGCTAACTTTTCAGCATATTCCCCAGCAACATTTATAACACTGTGTAGTGGAATCAATTGTCGTGATTCCTGAGGTATGAAGTTAGATGCTTGAAGAGGGATTTATTAGGCGGAAGTTAGTTTAGAGATTTCAGAGAGTTATTGCTTGAATTACTAACACTGAATTTATAAAAATAGAATATATTTTAACAATAATTTGAATGAGCCTAATGGTAACTACAATTAATATGATTTGATAAAAGAAATAAATAATTTTAAGAGTTAAATAACAAATAATTTAAAATGATTAAAATAAATAAACTAATATGCACAACTATGAAAATAATTATAAGTTAAACCTTGTATAGGGACGCGCTCGGAACTCAAGTATAACTGCTGCTGTAAAATGATATGATATAATGATAGCTACTGTATAATATGAATGATATAATGATCCCCTCCTTCCAGTGGGGCGAAGTTTATATTAGTCTTACTCACACACTGTCAAGTGTGTAAGTAAGTACTCATACTAAGACATCTCTCGTAGCGTGCGACCTTGGCCAGGTCGGTGACCAGTGATTTAGGTCAGTGGCCAGCTTTATCGGTGCTTGTCTTTGATGTAATGTATTGACCCTTGTATTGAAAGGGGTTTTTGTTTGGCCGCGGCCCTTGTCTTGAAGACAGCGGCCGGCTGGGCCACTAGTTATAAATTATCCTTTCTTCCTGCCATCCTTTGTGAAGATGGCGGCTGGCTGGAGCCACTTTGACATTGCTATGACCCTGATATGTCATTACACACTGGATTGGTCCTATCGTTCTTCTAATTTGTGTGTGCCACTGGCATAAAATCCTTTGAGTTGATCTCGAAGCCACTTTTGCATCTGCTTTTTAACTTCTTCGTTCGAATGGCTGGCTTTACTTTGTTTGTGAACATATCAGTGTAATACTGGCTGTTGATGATTCGTTGATCTTCGAGTTCATGCGAGATTCGAGGGAGGAAGTTGCAACTTCAACCGGTCGTGTCCACTTCGTTGCTTTCAACATTCTTTCGTGGATTTCACGAGTTAATAATACCGTCTGGCAACTTCAAATCCAGTCACTGAGCGTTGTTCTTTCGAGGTGCAATGCACGAGCGGACAGGCTATTGTTAACTGAATACATTTGAGGTTATGCTTACTAAATACTCTCGAACAGTCTGATGAGAAACAAGTACAAGGATGCCAATTTGACGCACTGAAACTATTGTATTGTTTAAAACAAACCATTTCTGAGCTACAGTGATTTGTCTCGTTACATATTGAATGACCCTCATATATTTAGAGGTTATGGCAACTGAATAAATATTTGCAAAAGTTTAAAGAAAATTTGGCTAACAACTGTGTGTGTGTGTTTAAACAAAATTTTGTTTCTTTATTTATTTTTATAATTGGAGTGAAAGGTTGTTCCAAACGATTGATTGGTGGGAGAGATTACATTTATCAGTTGTATAGTCTGTGACCTTGATGCCATTTCTTCACATACCTATGTACCTACACACAAATACACAATAACATCATTTAACGTTTAATTCTCCTATATTATTTCTTTTTATTTGATATTATTTTAATTTTTTTCGTTAA
This sequence comes from Triatoma infestans, assembly GCA_011037195.1. Taxonomy (NCBI): domain Eukaryota; kingdom Metazoa; phylum Arthropoda; class Insecta; order Hemiptera; family Reduviidae; genus Triatoma; species Triatoma infestans. The sequence continues at coordinate 66,155 of JAAEAF010014483.1, read as the reverse complement.
ATTTTTGTCAATATTTTTACTTTTTAATTCTCGCTAATAAGTATTGCGTTCGTATTTAATTTTCAAATTTGAGTTATCACGAAAATACACCGTTTGGGGTTCCTCTGAACCCAAAAAATAGTTTTTATAAATTGGTATGTATGTATGTATGATCAACAATAACTCAAACCCAGAAAATCGCAGAAATCTGAAACTTGGTATTTCATTTAGGTTCTATTAGGAGACGTGACAATAAGATTTGGTCAAAAATCTGTCGACCGCAAAGTGGTACCACTTTGCTTGAATAGATTTTTTCACTTTTTTGCGATTTTGTTTAAACTATTTTCTATGTTTGCTAATAAACGATTTTCTTTAAACTTGATATAAATATAAGTAATATAAAGATATTTTCATATGAAGAGCGTATACAAATTTTATTTGTAACGTTTTACCGGGAAAATTCATTAAAGTAGTGTTCTGGTGAGTGATGGGTGAGTTAGGATGGCTACCCTGTAAAGTGCCATTACAATTTATTTATTTATGTATTTATTTAATTATACCCGGGCAGCAGCCCTTAACAAAAATTTCATTGTTAACACATATAATGTAAACAACAATAAACTATTTGATTATAACAATAGATATATGATAATATAAAATATTTCCAATATTGCACTTAAACTAATAGAACTAGAAATACATAAATATTGACTTAAAAAAATACTATTAAGCTAATACATATATCAATAATAATATAGATAGCAAATATACGAGGTGTGTAAATTAAGTAATGAGACTGATTTTTTATCTTTTTTTTATTCAAATAAAATTACAATTCAACATTGTCCCATTCAAAGTAACTACCTTGGGAAGCAACACACCGCTGAAGACGATTCTTCCATTCGTCATAGCATGCTGGAACTCGGATACTGCAATAGACTTCAGTTGGTCGGTTACGGCTGTTTGAATATTCTCCAATGTTCCAAAATGACGTCCCTTGAGGTGATTTTTCAATTTGGGGAACAAAAAAAAGTCACATGGACTCATGTCGGGTGAATAAGGAGGCTGAGGAGCCACAGGAATGTTATTACTGGCCAAATACTCATTAATAGAAATCGCGGTGTGACACGGAGCATTGTCGTGATGCAACACCCACTTGTTTTTGATGTTTGGTCTCACACGCATGACTCTTTTTCGAAGTCTCTCAAGAACTTCTCGGTAAAAATGTTGGTTTACCATTTGGCATTGAGGCACAAATTCTTTGTGAACGATTCCTTGGCTATCAAAAAAGCAAATCAGCATGCATTTGATTTTTGACTTGCTCATTCTTGCTTTTTTTGGCCTTGGAGAGGTTGAAGTGTGCCACTGCATGCTCTGACGCTTAGTTTCTGGGTCATACTCAAACACCCAAGACTCGTCTCCTGTAATAACACGTTCCAAAAAATTGGGATCGTTTTCAATTGCTCCCAAAAAGTCAAGGCTCCTTTCCTTTCTGATGTCTTTTTGCTCTTGTGAAAGATTTTTCGGAACCATTTTTGCACAAATTTTTCTCATCCCCAATTCATTAGTCAAAATTTGATGAACGGTTGTGTGAGTCAAATTCAACTCTTCGCCGATCATTCGGACTGTCAAACGACAATCTGAACGCACGAATCGCGGATTCTGCCAACATTTTCGTCGGTTCTTGAAGATGAAGACCTTCCGCTGCGAGGCTCGTCTTGAATTGATTCCCTTCCTTCTGCAAACGACTTAAACCACCTAAAAACCTGTGCTCTCGACAAAACATTGTCTCCATAGGCCTGGCACAGTTTTTCAAACGTTTCCGTTGCACTGTGCCCAAGTCTGAAGCAAAACCTGATAGCACAACGTTGCTCGCACTTGATGTCACTCATTTTTAAAACACACTGAAAAAACCTTGCTCACAAAAAAAGTCACTACGGACAGTGCAACAACTCTAGCATTTTCAAATTTGCACTGGACGTGTATCAGATGTTTACTTGCCCTACCACGCATGCGCCGCGTCTCTAGTGTTGCCAGATCGAACACTAGAAAATCAGTCTCGTTACTTAATTTACACACCTCGTATATATTGTAACTGTAGATCTTTGAGAGAAATGATGCCTGAACGTAATTGGACCTGTTGGTTATTATTATGCCTTATGACTCGATAATCAAATATGTAAACACAGACATCTATAATAACATCACAGACAATAAGTAACTTAACACAATGACTATTTAATAGCGTAATGAATATTTAATAAGGGAACTAGTCTAATGGCTTCACTAGCACTGATACACGATTGCAACTATCTAACACTTTACAACAATCAAAATTATAAAACTATATTCCGTCATTAGGCGGATATCTTTTAGTACTGTACTAATCTATTAATATTGTTGAGATCATTACCGAGAGCTTCCTGTATTCTATTTTGGAATAGAGTTTAATAATCTCCATCTACTGTATAAAGGACAATCTTGAACTATATGTTTTACTGTCAAGGGGCAATTACAGGTGTTTATCTAGGGGCCACTTCTGTATCAGGTATCCGTAAGTTACGCGGTATGACCAATTCTCAGTCAAGCTATTACCACTTCTTCCCTCCTGTTACCTCTGTAACAGGTGTCCCAGGGTGCTACGATCCCCCAATTTCCCTCAGTTTGTTATCACTCACTGAGGTCCACTCATCTTGCCAATCTTGACGAATTTCCCAGAAATAATTTTAATTATTCAAGTATTATTTTATATCAAACACATAAGATATTATTTTGGTTAAATTATATTTATACATACTCATTTTTGTATGATTATTTTCTTATTATACCTTCTCACCTAAATTCAGTGTGAACGCAGATCCTACGAGACCCCTTTGAAAAGGAAGTCCCTTTCTATTAATAATTAGTGATTCGAGTAATCTTAGTTAGTAATTTATCAATTATCAAAGTAGTTTTTTGTATACCCCCCCAATACAAATCATATTACAATACATAATAAAAATAACATGTTATAGAGAAGTAAGTGTATAAAAATTCGTATTTAAACTATGAACGGAAACACACTACAATTATCAGAAATCATCACTATAATCAATCAACTACAATTCAATCACTACAAATCAATCACTACAATTATCAGATTATCGGAAACCACCACAACAAACACTACAATTACATACTACAATATTTACTTTTAGATGAAAAAATGGTTAATTAGTTGTAAGATTTCTAATTTTTAATAAATTTTTGAATTGTCTTATATTCAAGAAGAGGGTGCTAAAGTCATCCGAAAATTTATTGTGATTTCGCATAATGCGGTTAATTGTAGAGGTACACATTTTTTGGGAATATTGGATTTTCTGGAGTTAAAAGTTGGCATTTTAAGATTTATGTAACTAAGGGAGCTGTGGATTGTCAATATAATTATTTATGAGTTTATTTATTTATTTTTTTTTTTTATCCCACACCATTCGGGCGGTCCCTGAGCTTGCGCCCACACCCGCCCAGAGAAGCCATCGACTTCAGAAAGAGAAGGAGGAAAAGAGCTAAAGAAAATTAACGCCCTCCCTCCCTCCTTCACCAACCCAAGTAGGCAGCGCGGAAACATGCTATCCAAAGGAACCTAAAACATCTAAATAAAACAACAGCAGAGCCCCAGGAGTACCCAACAACAAGCCACAGATCCAAAAAGAAACAACAATAACAACAACAAACACAACACCAACAAAAGAGCCACAAGAATAAAATGAATAAAAACTTTCAGCAACCACTCACACACAACCACGCAACCCACTCAAAGCCTCGCACATACCCATAACGATAACCCATCCATACCATACATCCCAAAACGTATATCCTAACAAGAACTAGCAATTGCCCCCAACCAAGGGGAATTAAAAAAAAAAAAAAAAAAAAAAAAAAAAAAAAAAAAAATCGTTTCTCAAGCTGAGGTGAAAGCCCACTTTGCGCCACATAGAGGCTCTCAGATCTTCGTACGACAAAAGAATGTGTTCATACAAGAATTTATGAGTTTATACAAGAATATTATATCAGATTTAGCTCTCCTCTGCTCGAGAGATTGGATATTAAAGGTTTCCATAATGTTCTGATATGGTTTGTCGCTGTAATCGTAACCCCAATCTAACTCCTGGTGTTTTTAAAAATTTATGTTGTACTTTTTCAATTCTATTGATGATAGTATTAAAATAGCGAGACCATACAATGGAATTAAATTCTACAATGGATCTAACTAACGAAAAATAGAGGACTATGAAAGGTGTGATAGTTTTGAAAACATTTTTGTTTGCTTTACTACATATATATAGTCTATGTGACTATCTAACGATACCGAAATCGCCATAATTATACCTAATTTATTATAAGATTTTATTATTTATATAATATTAATATAAGAATTTAATGTTTGGCCAAAATTCCGAGTTTGAAGAACTGTTGGTTTAAACTTTCTAACTTTTATATTCCTTTTTCGGATATATGTATATTTTTTCAGTCTTACGTAAAATTTGTAACTATATAATATCCATATAATAAATAAGTCAATACTAGGTAAATTGCAGGGAGAGAAGGTCAGTAATGTGAGTGTTTCACATCAGATTTGCTAATTTAAAATTTATTCATGTATTATTATTTGTTTGTATGTATGTATGTTGTTTAGTAAATAATGATAACTGTAAAAGTGTGGAAAAACCGTCCGTAATGGTGGTTTGGTTCTGTAGCTTCGGAAAGTAGAGTTTCTAACTGTGCCCACCTGCTCATGGTCAATTGGCCCACTGCGAACGTTGCTCATCTTCAGAATATCTTGATAAACAATGTGATGGAAGATACACAGAGGTTAATCAATTTTTACACACTGTTTTAGTGTATACATATTTTTTTTTTTTTTATTCTCTTTTGTTATATAGTTTCTAGCTTGTTACAAAAGCTTCTTTTTACTTTCTCTTACTCCTAGTAAGAGGAAGTATTGTAATCGTGTCAAATTTTCGATATTGAGTTTTCACCGGAAATATCCGTTTTGAGTTCCTCTGAGTCCAAAAAAGTGCTTTTTAGCAAATGGTGTGTGTGTGTGTATGCATGTATGTGAATAGCATAGCTAAAAAACGAAAAATCTTAGAAAGTTCGAACTTGATATTCCGTTTAGTTATCGCCATGGATCCGACAGTGGGTAATCTGTCAAAATTCCTCAACCGGAAGTTCCACTCTACTAGTTGTTTTTTTACTTTTTTGCGTTTTTCTCAAAAATGGCTCCAACGATTTTCTTCAAACTTGGTATATCAACTACACATACTAACAACTACAACTTTTATTTGAAACATTTCTCTGGGAAAATTCATTTAACGACAGTTATGGGAGAGGGTTGGGGTTAGGTTTTCATCTAAAGTGCTATTTCAGTTTATTAGACAATTCTGCCATCTAAATAATGTTAATTAGATGTTGTTGAAATTCTGAGTTTGAAAAAAATCGGATGACCGGAAGTGCGTTTACTTTTTAAATGATTTTTTCACTTTTTCGGGATTTTCTAAAAAATGGCTCCGACGATTTTCTTGAAACTTCTAATATAAACTAAACATGCAAAGATCTACATACATCATTTATTTTAAACATTTCTCTGGGAAAATTCACTTAAGGGCACTTTTAGGGGAGGGGTGGGGTTACAGGTTCCTCTAAAGTGATATCATAGTTGATTACACAATACTATCATCCATACAAAATTAATTAGAAATAAATAGATTCCTAAAATTCCGAATTTCAAGAAAATAAGTAAACCGGAAGTGCGCTTTTATTGAACAGTTTTCGACGAATTTCGTTAAATTTGGTGCACAAACTATAAAATTATATTGTCAGTTATAATTTTGAGAACTGGAGTAAGAGAAAGTTGTGTGAGGTTTCACATTTCTTTTATTTTTTATTTTATTTTTATTTATAACAAGGCTGACCTTTGAAATCATATAATAAATTCTGATTTGATAATGGTTTGTTTATATAATTTATTGACTACTCGTTGATTATCTACCATCAAAAGGGAATCAAATGTCATCTCAGAAAGCTGGATGTACGAAAATTTAAGAAGAAGTACAGATCCATTTGAATTATCAAAGCACCATTCACGTCTCAAACAGTGTGGATTTGCTTCAAAATCCAAATGATGACCGTTTTGGGAAAAGAATAATTTCAGTGGCGGAAGATGGATAGTTTCGAAAAATCCAATATCATCGGTTCGGGGAAAAAAAGGTCATGCTTTGCTTGTAGTGCACTTTGCTGAAGCTGTTTTACTTGTTGAGTTTGTTCGAGAAAGCAAAGCTCATGACTCTGAACTGAATAGCTGGATATAATTTATGAAGCCTTAAAAAGCAAGGTACCCCTTTTTAAGCAAAATAAAGCTATTCGGCTTCATGATAACGCCTCCTCCTTTCATGTCCGAGTTTGATTCAAGTAAAATTAGGGAGAATGTTAGAGAGAGAGAATATTTTATATCATCCCGCCTATTGCCCAGATGTTGCAACATTTGATAACGCTCTTTTCCAGCATATGGCTCATTTTTTCAAAGGAAGGCACTTTGAAATTATGAAGCAATGCGATTTGGATGTCTCAAACTAAAGGACCGAAAAGAAATCTGGGAGAAAATGTAGAGGAAATGGAAGTTTTTATATTTTAAAGAACCTAAGATTCAAGTAAATGTTTTATATTTTATATCTAAATTAAACTGGTTTTATTCAACAAAAATTTTGCTTACGTAATAATATTATAAAGATATTAAAAGATATGAACTTGGAATTAATTATTGCAACACCGTTAGACTCTGAACGTGATATTGTATACCACTTTATTGAATTGATTGATAAGATAAAAATTCATTTATTTGTAAATATATTAATTTCTTATTGACATTGAGAATTTTGTATCATTTAATACGATTTAATATGATTTAATAATATTCTGATATCTTGTAACAGAATAATTTATTAGAAGTGTACTACAGCGGATTTGATTTGAATTTATTATTATTATTTTAATATATTATACATAATATAATAAAATATTATATTTCTAAAACCTCTTTTTCGTATTTTGAGGACTTCAAAACTTGCATTTCTGGGGAAAGCATCCTCTTACAGCAGAGAAAGTAAACCAAAAAAAAATCCTAGCTTTTTTTTAATGTTTATTTATTGTATAAATCAATTGCTGAACCCATAAACATAAATAATTGACAATATTAATTGACCTGTTTTATGTAGTCAGTTCGGTGGGAGATTGCCAGAAATATTCCAGGTTAAATTTAGGTTGTTTACCCTAAATTTTTTGTTTTTAAATTTTAGATTACGTAATCATTGATTTCCTCTTTAAAATAATAGTTTATTACTTAAAAAAAAAAATTACTCAACATCATTACGTTAAATTAAATATGACCTTTTCTTTATCTCTTTTTTATGAACGCCAGGTTATTCATCTTCTTTTATTTAGTAAATTTTTCCTATTTGTAGGTTTATAATTTTATGCATCCATTTTTTCTATATTTTCTTTTAACACTGAAAATTTTGAACATTAAATTTTTTTTAATATAAATAAATTGTTAACTTTAGCCCTTGTTAATGAAATAATGAAAATAATGGTTGGCAGGTGCCGAAGTAAAAATCTTTTCGACTTTGTCAAGCTTTACTTTTTTCCGCTTTTCGGACGCTTTTGGTGACTTTTTCAGGAACTACATTGAAAAGAAAAAAAAATTAGAAAAAAGTAGTAGTGGTAACTAACAGATCCGAAGAGAGAGAAGGGAAAAAAAGGAATTATAAATGAATAAAATTAAAATAGAATGAGTGAGAGATGTATGAAGTTGATGAATTTAATTTATTGCGGTGTGGAGCCTTTTTTTATGGAAGCGGAAAATTATGAAGGAGGAATTGATGGAGTTAGAATTGAGGTGGATGTGGATGGACTCAGATAGGAGCCGTTTTAGGTGGTTAGGGTAGAGGGATTATGGAAATCAAAGGAATGGGAGAATTATTACGTGTTTTGTGAGGACGGTACTATCAGCCATTTATTTATGTTGTCTTCTAAGTAAGTGTTGTTTTGATTCACCAATATATTGTTTAGTGTAAAGTATGCGGTTAACCGAGTTCGTTTCGTTATAGATGTCAACAGGGTCACCTGAAAACATGTATTTCCGGTGAACACTCACCGGATTACGAAAATTTCGCATGATCGTAGTACTTCATTATATTATTAGTAGTAAGATGAAGAAGAAACAAAAAAAGATTATAGCGTTGGTATGTTTGTATGTGCGAACAAAATAAGTCAGATTTAATATTCTACCATTAACAGCTGACAATAGATGGAATCTGGGAGGTAATATTTAAAAAACTTTAAATACTACAATTATTAATTCTGGACTGGTTGTTAGTGCTTTATTGCGGGCTCTTATGTTCTACATAGCGGGCAGCTACTACATTCACTACCTGAACCTAAATTCTAACGTATGTAATGTACGGTTCTCTACCACCTATATACAGGGTGTCCAATTTAAAAGGGGCCACTTTTGAAATAGCTCTTAAACGAAGAAAGATATCAAAGAAGTGAACTTAACGTTTGTTGAAGTATTTGCGCTCTAGTTTATGATGGTGTTAATGTTATTTGATTTTATTGCCGCCTTACACCTGAAATGAGACAGCTGATCAACTGGCCAGGAATGGGGCCAACACTCCGTTCATTGGTCCAGAGCCGGTCCTGGGAATAACTGGCGGAGCAATTCGTGCAGCGATTAGAGAGTGGGGTCGCAGTAAGCATGAAGAGCTCTGGAGGAGGAACCCGGGTGTTATACACAGTAAAAGGATGATGCCAGGACTGTGTAAACGAAGAACCCAAATGTCTCTGAGTCTGAGTAGGAGCCAGATTTCTCTGGTGACGGGACTATTTATGGGTCATGGTAGGTTCAGGAAACATCTGTACCAGGTAGGACTCATTCGAGCGGAACCCTTGTGCAGACTATGTCAGGAAGAGGAGGAAACGGCCTCCCACCTGTTGTTCGATTGCGTTGCAATAATCAAATTGAGGTATGAAACCTTTGGTACTTTGCGACCTGAGGAGATAGTAGCTCAAAATGACCTGGTGGTGAAGGTCCTCAAACTCCTTAGGGAGGGAGGGTTTGTCTACTAGGAACTATCGGGGGTGGCACAATAAGCCTCTGTTGGCTGCAGTGCCGGGATATAGCCCACCCGAGGTTGGATAATAATAATACACCTGAAATCGGTGATTGAAAGTTGCGATTTCCTTTTGAACCCCACTTTTTACTACTGTATTGAAAACTACTAAAAAAAATGAAGAAAAATGCCGTTAATTTCACCATTTCAATATTTCAAACCGTTGCCGAAATATTCTCAATCATAAAGATTAAATTTTCGTCTTCTTTTTTTTCCTATTTCTTTGTTTCATAAACTAAAATTAAAAGCGGATATTATCTTATTAATTTCTAATAAATAAGAGAGTTCAAATGCTGACACAACACTTAAAATCTATATTAGAACCATTAGAGACTTAAAAATCAGGTAAAGTATCATTTAAACAAAACAATATTCCAGTTTATTTATAAAAATCTATACACAAAAAAAAATATTTCCTATTTATTCAGTATCACTTTCGAGGCTTAAACGGCACGAGCGCAATCGCTGCTGCTGTTTGAAGTTGATGAAGTTGCTAATCGTATCATGTCTGCCGGAATTGCTAAGCAAGTTTGGATTAATATTAAGTCTTCTCTAAGTTGTTGTGCTGGTTGGTTCCGTAGAGCTGGAAAGCTCTTCTTTAAGTGCTTCTGAAGTTGTTGGTTCCCTGACATAAATTTTTTTCTTTTGAGGTATCCCCCAAAAAAAGATGAGAGAGTGTCAAATCTGGCGATCTGGAATGCCAGCTTACCGGTCCCTGTCTCCCGATCCAGTGCCTACTGAACATCTCATGCAATTTTCTCGTCGCCAGATCGCCAGATTTAACCCCTATTAAATTGCAGGGCTAAAACTGTGATATTTTTACATGTTTGAGTGATTTTGCCCTTTGAAATAAAACAAAATGTTTTCAAATTTAGCTATTTAGGATGGGTCTTGAGTGTTATATAAAAAAGTAGGAGTTGTAAGAAAATATGTTACATGGAATTTGAAAATTGTTAGAAGAGAAATACTTGTGGGTATATGAGATTTTTGTGTCCGCTTTTACTATCCAGAATAGTTTCAAAGCAATGTTGTAGTAGGTATTTTAATAAACTAGTAAGCATTTGCTGTTGAAGACAACTGTGTTAATTTGCCATTTTCACAAACGGTTTTTTTTTTTTTTTTTTTTTTTTTTTTTTTATTTTTTGGTTTTTTTTTTAATTCTGGGTTCTCTTACGCAATTTAAACATGGTTCTCAATCATTGACCAACACTCTTCAAATAGAATTCTTTAGGGATTTTAGTTGCCGCCTTCAGTTTGTAGTATTGGAAAGTTAAACTTTATACAACGACATTATTGAGAACAGCATCCGCTATCCCTCTACAGCATAAAATAAGATTAAAATAGAAATAGTGTTAATGTTTAAAAACTGTTGTAATAGGTAAGCCATCAGGATAGATGACGGGTGTAGAAGAACGAACGCAGGCTTTGCTTCTCTTGTTTGCCACCACGTGGCGTCATGGAAGTTAGTCGAGGAGCAGAGAGATCAGAAGCGAACATATTGCAAAATTATTCAGTTATTTTGTGTGTTCTTCTGTGTTCTAGGAACATTTATACGCATCAACGTGTGTTTTCATAAAGTGAATTTCCATATCGCTTAGTAAATTTTTTTATTTTTTTATATCTATATTAATTGCAATTGAAATGAAAGATTTCCAGCTGTCGTTAAAGTTGGGCTCGTAGACATAGATTTTACCAAGTTTCATGTCGATCAGCCATGTTACCTTCACAGAGGAGAGATCTCCTACCTATGGTGCGTCATCTATCCTACCATAGTAGGAGAGACAGACGGCCAAATGTAGTGTATTTGTATTTTGTTTCTGGAATAAATGATAATGTCTTTATTTTGAAAAATAACATTTTTTTGTAGATAATATTAGTTGACATATTGTTTTATAAGAATTTACCTCTTTAATATATCTCCTATATTTTGATACAGGGCATAACATTGGAGTGTTCTCATCTCTCCTAGCTTTACCCTATAGAAATTAAATATCTGGTTTTGATTAGTATGTAGAATATATATTATTTTTGTTAAATTAGGTTGGATTAGACTCTATGGGGGGTTGGCTCTTCAGCCTAGCCACTGCGCCCCCCCAAGGATCTATTGTGGCCCCCTTCCCCGTCCTGTCCTTTATTTGAACTTTGGAATCTGGAGAGGCTCCTAGGAGGTCGATTAAGAGCACCTTCCATCAGAGCACCGTCTCGAGTCCTGTCTGCCTTATTAGACTTAGCAGACCCGAGAGCGGTCCCTGGCTGAGGCTTTCAGGCATCAGGACTTCTCCTCCCCAAAGAGGCGAAACCTCAGCCATACAAGCCCCTCGCGCACATGCACCGCTGTTTCCTCTTCTTCCTGAAAAAACCTACACAGGCCCATGCGGTGCATGTGCTTATTAAGTCTACAATGGCCAGTGAGGACTCCAACTGCTCTCCTTATGGGCTCCCCCGGCCTAGTTAGCGTTTGTTAAATTAAGAAATGGAATTATTTAAATTTTCTAAAATTCTTAATAATTCTTTCGCAATACAACAAAATTGCATAACATAATCGAAGCGCAAGGGTATAGAAAAGAGTCCGCATGATCCATAATGTTTGAAGGTAATGAGGATTAAACGGGTTTCATTGCGTAAATGTATATTTACTATTGCTGTCTTGTATGTCTGAAGTGTGATTTTGGCCCATTTTTCGGACTTAGGGGTCCTCAAATTATATAATGCCGGTGAAAACTCGATATGAAAAATTATACATGATCGCTTTTAATGTGGACTGTGGTTCACAGTTACATTTTAGACATACAAGATAGCTATACACACACCGTTTACATTACACACACTACACACACACTCAAAATACATTTTTGTCTTGAAAAAAAATAAAGTAAAATAAATTTATCGAAACGTTGGCGGGAATACATCTTTTTTTTTTTTACTTCTAGCCCAACCTCATGAATTTTAATAATATACGTAGTTATAATATTACATAGACATAAAAGTAGTTGGCCGAAGTTATATGAAAGTAATTTGCAAAGATACAAGGAGGGCAAACTAACTTAAGTTGCAGCAGCTTTAAAAAGATATTTAAAAGCTTACATTGTAAATAGGCCATTGTTTTTTGTCTAGTAATATAAAAGCTGCTTGAAGATTGCTATCTGAGATGAGAGCTTAGTAATTAGATTTCCAATTAGTCGAAGAGCATGAAGGAAGTTTGAAGAGTGGTCTATCACTTCTATCTTTGCAGAAGATATTTTTATTTCATAATTCGTTTTCAATTAATGGAGAATAATTGTGGTATTTAGATATACCCCTGTACAGTTTTAAAATAATATCTTTCTATCTGTAACAACCTAATGGAAGAACCGCTGATGAAGTGAAATGTATATACTTCCACTTATTTGATCTTGAAATGTGTGCCTCAGGGACAGCCTCTAGGGATTCTAACACAGTATACATTACATATTGCAAGAAACTTTTTTCACTATTGACTCGTAACGATATTGTATACTCTAGTTAACTAGTTTAGGAGGCATGAAGAATCCGGCTAAAAAAAATGTCCAACGTTGCTCCGTTACATTAAAATAAAACTAAATCCCAAACTATACGGCCTGATATCACCTGTGATGGCTGTACCACTTGCTTTCAGTATATCTTTCCTAACCCTTAAGATAACACCATTGTCGCTGCTTCTACTTGAAACTATAAGTTTGGGGACAAGGACGTCAAGCTTCTCCCATCATTCTTAATGTCCTTCTTGAGAAAATCAACTAGCTTAAATTAACACATCATTTAGTCTACATCACCGGCCTAAGATGCTAATTTTCCTAGATAGAATAAAAGATGCCTCTAATCACTCGCCTTGTCGCCTTTCTCTATCTTGTTCTTAGTTTAATATCAAAGTTAATATAAAATAATTACATTATTATTATTACTATTTTTATTTATTTATATATTTGAATTGTTACACCAACACTAAGAGTGCTATAAGTAACACTGACAAACTCACACTGACGCTGACATACGCCTCGTCTGGGAGCATTATGTGGAAAATAACGGGATGATAAATTTCGGATAAGAGGATTAGAGTGGGAATGAAAAGTTCGATGGAATTGGTTATATCGGGTTCGGGCAACCCTATTTACAAAAGGAATGTCTTAAGTGCGTATGAATGGTTAGATTTGAAACAAAAAATGGAGCGTTAACGATACTGCGAAGGATTTTGGATTGGAGAGATTGTTGTGAATACTTTGGAGATTTGAAAGTTTTGTTAAACCCCATAGTTCGATACCGTATGACCAGGTGGGTTTTAATATAGATATGTATATGAGTAGTTTGTTGTTTAGTAAGTTTTGATCTGTTGTCAGGTAGTTTTTTGAGTAATCGAGTAGGCGATAGCGTCTATTAAGATCAGTTATTTTTAGTCGGGTATGTGTATTACTATTTAATTATTTTTTTAAATATTTTTTTTTTTAGCACTAAACTGCTACTATCTTTATGCCTTAAGCAGTATGGTTAACTATCAAATATTTCATCACTGTAATGACATAGCAATGTCAAAGTAATGTCAAAGCCTTTACAAAATATAACAAAAGGAAAGAATAATTTATAACTAGTGGCCCCACAGTTGGCCGCTGCCTTTTCAATACAAAGGTATCAAAGACAAGCACCGATAAAGCCCTGTCTATTGAACAGAAGCCACCTGGTCTTTGAAAGTCGCCGATGGGCGACCAAATCTGGCCACTGACCTGAATCACTGGTCGCCGACCTAACCAAGGTCGCACGCTACTAGAGATGTCTTAGTGTGAGAACTTACTTACACACTTGACAGTGTGTGAGTAAGACTAATATAAACTTCGCCACATCTGATACTAATATAAACTTCGCCACACTGGAAGAGGGTATCATTATATCATCATCATATCATTCATCATTATACGAGTAGCCACATCATTATATCAGTATCATTTTACGGCAGCAGTTATACTTAACTTCCGAGCGCGTCCCTATACAAGGTTTTACTTATAATTATTTTCATAGTTGTGCATATTAGTTTATTTATTTTAATCATATTAAAATTATTTGTTATTTAACTCTTAAAATTATTTATTTACTTTTATCAAATCATATTAATTGTAGTTACCATTAGGCTCATTCAAATTATTGTTAAAATATATTCTATTTTTATAAATTCAGTGTTAGTAATTCAAGCAATAACTCTCTAAACTAACTTTCGCCTAATAAATCCCTCTTCAAGACATCTAACTTCATACCTCAGGAATCACGACAATTGATTCCACTACATCACTAACCAAATTATATAAAACAATACCTATAGACACCACACGAAACAATATGGGACATACCACACAAAATGAGGTGTACCTAAATCCAAAAAACAGTATACTGAGAAGGATCCAGGCGTTAATGACCACATAAAAATGTTGCCGCGCCTTAGATAATAAATAAAAAACAAAAAAAAAAAAGAAGCAATTAACAACCAATATACATACCATTAACATACCACTTAAATAAAAAACAGATAAAATAACAAGGGAATCCACAAAGGAAAATATCAAGCAAAGAACCAACAAAACTCAAAGGAGAAAAGAAATATTTTTTAAATAAAGAGACCATTCGCTAATAAACATTTATGTCCATATATAGAGAGGTTTTTTCAATTTAAAAAACCAGAATCAGTCACACCAATCAAGTGATAAGTAAAATATGAATCAGTAATAAGAAATAATGTTAATTATTAGTTGTTTTTTTTATTTATTTAGTTGAATCATTTATTCCTCCTTCACTGCTATTGAATTTTAAATAACATTACGCAATATTAAATATAATTATATCATTAGTATCATGAAATTTTTCTGATATATAATCAGATAATAGAAATATTTATTACTTAATATAATATTTTATTAATTCAATGTAAATTTCCGATTTTATTTTGACTAAAATAATAAATTAATATATTAAAAACAACAATTGCATTTTATTAAGACATTATTAAGCAAGTGTTCATTTATATATACGTATGTTTGTTATTCGGTTAGTAGAAAACGTGTTTTATTTTATTTTTGTTGCGGACTACTTGAGTTCACAGGCTCGGCTAATATGTGGTTCCGCTCTAGATATGTTTTAAGAGACGTTTATTTTTATTTCTAATAACTTTTAATTCAGAAAGTATAATATTGTGGTTTTCTTTTCATTTCTTGTAAATAGAATGTTTGAATATCAGTTATTCGATTGGAATCAAATTGAAACATTATGAATTTTGTTTGGAGACAGATGTTTTTATAACAACGCACATATATAAGGTGAAAACAAATTTTTTTTTTACTTTGTCTTACTCCTAGTAAGAGGAAATATTGTAATCGTGTCAAATTTTCGATTCACCGGAAATATCCGTTTTGCGGTCCCCTCAGCGCCAAAAAGTGGTTTTAGCAATGGTCTGTGTGTTGTGTGTACGCGCGCGTATGTATGTATGCGAACAGCATAGCTCAAAAACGAAAAACCGCGTAGATAGTTGACACTTGATATTCCGTTTAGGCATCACCATGGGATCTGACAATACGTTATCTGTCAAAATTCCTCAACCGGAAGTACCTCTTTACTATTTTTTATTTTTTTTACTTTTTTTGTGTTTTTCTCCAAAATGGCTCCGACGATTTTCTTCATACTTAATATATCAACTACACATACAAAGAGCTACAACTTTTATTTGAAACATTTCTCCGGTAAAATTCATTTAAGGGCAGTTATGGAGGAGGGGTGAGGAGGATTTCATCTAAAGTGTTATTTCAGTTTATTAGACAATTCTGTCATCTAAATAATAATGTTAATTAGAATTAAGTATGTTGTCGAAATTACGAGTTTGAAAAAATTCGGATGACCGGAAGTGCGTTTATTTTACCACTTTGCTAAATGATTTTTTCACTTTTTTGCAATTTTCTCAAAAAATGGCTCCGAAGATTTTCTTGAAACTTCGTATATAAACTAAACATACAAAGATCTACAACTTTTATTTGAAAACATTTTGGGAAAATTCATTTAAGGGCACTTTTAGGGGAGGGGTGGGGTTACAGCTTCCTCTAAATTGCTATCATAGTTGATTATACAATTCTATCATCCAAACATAATTAGGTAAAATAAACAGATGGCCAAAATTCCGAGTTTCAAGAAAATTAGTAAACCGGAAGTACGCTTTTACTGAACAGTTTTTTCAGTTTTGGACGAATTTCATTAAATTTGGTACACAAACTATAACAGTTGTCAATTATAATTTTGAGAACTGGAGTAAGAGAAAGTTGTGTGAGTCTTTCACACCAGATTTTTTTAGGAGGTTTCCTCAATTATGATGGTCTCTTAGACCTTCAGTTTATCTAATTTACACTGTTCACTTAACTATACAGTATTACCTAGTCGTAATTTAATACTACCCCTCCAGTGGACACAATCCATTGCATCTTTCTCGTAGAATGCTTTACCAACCACCACATCTTCTGCTCCACTCCTCTGCCTGGATGGTTCTACTGTAGCATTGCTTTTTGGGCCACACTGTTTTCTGGCATTCACTTCAAAAGGTCCAATCATGCAAGTTTTCTCCGATCCATTTCTTCTAGTAGTGATTTTTTTCTCCATCTACCGTTCTTCTTACTTCAGAATTTCTTCTATCACAATAATGTGGTAATGTGGCAGGATTTATGGATGATAGAGGTACAATGTGGCGGAATATATATCATATTGATATGATCGTTATTTTTGCTGTAGTGGGCTGGTTTAAAATGAAATAGAGAATATTAGGCAGGTTATTTTGAGACAAAAGAGGTTGAACATGAATATTTAGGAAGATATATTATTGTCTTCTGAGGGATGTTTTAGCCAGCCTTATCTGTTATATAACGAAGTGATATGGTGATCAAACCGGAACATTAGAAATAAATCTTATACAGGAATTCATAGCGCGATATGTTTTCATCGAGAGAAAAATAGATTACAAACATTTTTGTTCTTGTACAGGACACCTCAAAACATTTATTTCTGGTGAACTCAATTTCAAAAATATGACACTATTGGCAAGCGTCATCCTCCTATAATATAGCAATACGCACTACTAGAAGTGAAAATAATCAACAAATTTATTAAAAATGAAATAGCTAGGGAAGGTTCAGAGAAAAGGCCATAGAAAACGGTTTCTGTATTCGGTCGGTTTTAATTTATATACTTTTGATCACGGACTGATAGTAATCAAATATGAGTAAAAATATAATGATTCACCCTAAAACTTCCCTACAGCTTATGAAAATCCAATAGACAGAACTACACACAATTATGTTTTATATTCAATAAACATTAGCTGCTCAAGAATTTTTCTTTAAGTAAAAGGAACATCGTCAATATATATTATTAAAATTTGTTTTGGAATTTTTGATTTTCTTTCAAGGTTTTCTTCCACGGAAATTTAATTTGTTTCATCAGCTTTATTTCAAATAAAGATGTTTAAAAATAATTAGAATTTTTTCTCTTTACAAATTAGCATTACAACAGACCGTTCAGAATTAATTTTATAATATATTCATGAACGAAATTAGAAATTCCAAGATGACAACTGCTATATTAATTAACAAATTGTTTTATTCTAACAAATATTTCTTTACTTTCTGTAAAGAGGAATAATAATTCCTCTTGGAGCTAAGAGGAATTATTATTATTATAATCGTGACAAATGCCATGACAACTAAACAGAAATACAAACTAAGGACTTTTTGTCATTTAATACTTTTTAAGCAATAGATTTGTAAAAAGTCCTAAAAACAAATCAGACTTATTTGAAATTGTAAGACATAGATATGTACATACTGAGGGTCATTCACTAAGTAACGTGACAAATCGCTGCAGATCAAGAACGATTTATTTATATTTAATCAATGCAAAACTTTGGCTGTTTTTCAACCTAGTCCCCAGCAACTTGTCCTATCGTTCTTCTAATTTGTGTATGTAGGCATAAAATTCTTTGAGTTGATCTCGAAGCCAAACTTTTGCACCTGATTTTTCTTCATTGATTTCAAAATGTTTCCCACGTAGAGCTTCTTCAAGGGGTCTAAACAAATGGAAGTCCGATAGGGCGATGTGGAAGAATCTACCACCCCACTTTTTGAAGTTTTCTTGAGTTAACTCTACCATGTGTGGGCGCGCTTTGTCATGAAGCAAAATCAAGCCTTTAGTCAAGATTCACGACGTTTCATTCAAATGGCAGGATTTACTTTGTTTGTGAGCATATCACTGTAATATTGGCTGTTGATGGTTCAACAGTAATACGCCTGTATTTCTGAATTAACGCGTTAATACGAGATTCGAGGGAGGATATTGCAACTTCAATTTCGTTGCTCGTCACAGACACTTATACGGCCCACTTTTAAACTGTACTACCCATTTGTAAAAGTTCGAACGGTTCAAACAATTTATTCCTATATACTTTCAACGTTTTTTCGTGGATTTCACTATCTTTGATATCCTCTGCACCTGAAACTCTAATCACAGAGCGTTGTTCTTCCGAGGTGCAATACTCAAGCGGACTCACCATTGTTAACTAAATACATTTGAGGTTATGCTTACCAAACACTCTCGAACAGCTGATGAGTTTCTAAGTACACGGGTGCCAACTTGACACACTGAGACTATTGTATTGATTAAACAAACCGTTTTATGAGCTACAGAGATTTGTCTCGTTACTTATTGCATGACCCTCGTAGTTGTAAAAAAAAAATCCCTCAAGATGACAAAGTGTGTACTTATCGAAGAAAGCTTGGATGAAAAAATAAAAGTATAAAAAACTTAATTAGTGTCATTTTCTAACTACATCTTTATTAACCTTTATCCCCAATTTAATCGTTATGTTTTTAAACAAGTAAATGTATGTTAAAAAAAAATCGACCACTTCCTGAACATATTTGCAACTTCCTGTGCCAAAGTACCGCAAGTATCTAAGAAGAATCTCACAGAGCAGAGAAAAAAATATATCACTATAACTTCCTGCCGGAATGTCGTAAAACCTCAAATCACTTGAAGCTGAGACAATGAAAACAAAGAGTCATTATTATTAATTACAAGAGTTGTAATTATTAATTAAATGTGCTTGCCACTTAGTTGAAAAATAATAATAATATAATCGAAGTTATGTTTCAAGAATAGATGTGTCATAACTTCAATTAGAGATAATAAAATATTTCTAAGAGTTGTTAATATTTTATTATTTTATTTAATACATTTCATTAATAAATTTATAATTTAACGAATTTATAATTAACAACTTTTATAATAAATTTTTAATTAAAAATATTATATTTATAAGATTTTTACATCAAAATGTTAATATCTCAGTGTTAAAATACTTTGTCAGGAGGGGCTAGCCAATCAGTTCTGCTCTGGTCACGTCATTACTTTTGAGCAGCAACATCCTTAAAAGGCTGTAATTGTAATGCTTTTTATTTTTTGAAAAAGCCTAAGTAGAAAGTATTATATTTTTTATAGATATAATGATGACTATTTGAGAAAGAAAGTTGCGAAGAATAAAAAAGTGAAGGTAAAAAAAAGAAAAGTTAAAACATGTAAGGAAGACTGTTGGAAATGTTGAACAACCATCGTCTCGTTGGCACCGGCTGACCTGGATACTTGACTGAGGAAGATGATCTTATAAAAAGGCACTTTGGAGTATTGAGATATAGTTTCGTAGACCTACGAGTATTTAATATTGGCCAGGAAAACTAAATTTTGGAAAAATAATAACATTAAAATTTATATAAAAGCTATCATGTAAAACAAATATTAGTAAAGAATATCACAACATTAAATTGGTATATGTAGTGTGTATAAATATGTCGTGTGGTGGGGGACGATATGATGAAGAGAAGCAGCACGGTAACTTGTTCAAGGTTGGAGGATGTAGCAAATTGAACGGTAATTAACTTACATTGTTCCGTTTTAAAGGATTTAATATTTGCCAATATATATGTTTGTTTTTTTTCTTCTACTACAGAGTTTTATTATAATATTTATTGGGAACAAGTTGTATTTGGAGTATAATTTTATGTAGACTTTTGATTACATAATTAACTGTTTACATATTAATAACTGTAACAAACAAACAGACTAAAGAACTTGGAAATAAAAATTATCAGTGTATGATTTTTGACGCCTCATCACAACACCTAAAGTCTTCTAATTATTTCTGATAGTATAGTCAAGATGAAAATATTCAAGATTTCTTCCATTTTAAAGACTTCTACACAGATATTAAAAAAAATCTGGTGTGAAACACTCATATGACTTTCTTTTAACCCAGTTAATACGATTATATTATAAAATAACATAAATTCTTTAGGCTCAAATTTTGCATATTTATTCTAATGGAGGGATCTTTAACGCCCTCAAATTCCGCCTACAATCTAAACACAAGTTTTTTGGGAAAAATGTTTAATATCTGTAGTCCTCACGCGTTGGTCTAATGGCTAGCGCACTCGCCTTTCTTGCGAGAATTCAGGATTCGATTCCCGTGAGGGCAAAGTCGGTGTTGATAAAAAGTGGGAAGCTACATCTTCCCCCCCCCGTATAATCTTTTCCTCCTGGTACTTCGGGGGATCTTTCTAGACCTTACCTACCCGTTAGGGTTTACCAGTCCCACATTGCAAGCAACGGGATCGTTTAACGAGAAGGGGGATGTCATCACCATGGAAGGACTTTTAGTGAAAATGCCCGACCATAGCAGAAGTGCCGAAGCACTCCCCTGCTTGACCCATTTAAGGGGGCAGGTTGAGATACGCTCAACCAGCGCGCAGAGTGATCCCACAACGTGGTCACACTCCACTACCAGAAGCTAGAGAAGGCATTCTCTAGCAGGCTCTGCTGAACCGCGTACACCTAGCAATGCGCTTCCAGCAACGGGCTGGCTCCCGGATTAATTTTATATTGCGAGTCTCCTCCCGTTCAGCTCATGCCCTCGGTCATTGGAGTTATTGGTTAAACCACGGCCGCTACGAATCCTACCTCAATTGCAAGCAATTGGCTCGGAAAGTAGCTTGCGCCCGTAGCTTCACTATTTCAACTCTTCAAGCCCGATGGATCTAATGTCCATCTACTGATTCCTGTCCATTGCCTCAAGCACAGGGGTTTCACTAACCCAGCTAACTTGCAGATAACCCTGCAAGGGGAAAGAATCAGGATGGGTTGGGGGAGGGAATCCCCCACCCACCGCCAGAGGCTGATTGCACCCCGCAGAGTGGGCGATGGCTTCGCCACAAGCCTACGCTCAGCAACGGGCTGGCTCCGGGGTTAATTTTATATTGCGAGTTTCCTCCCGCTCAAACTCAAGACCGAGTTACTCATTGGAGTTATTGGTTAAACCACGGCCACTACGAATCCTACCTCAATTGCAAGCAATAGGCTCGGAAGTAGCTTGCGCCCGTAGTTCACTATTTCAACTCTAACGAGCTAGCGTGACTGATCGCACGCGCGATGGATCTAATGTCCACCTACTGATTCCTGTCCATTGCCTCAAGCACAGGGATTTCAGTAACCCAGGTAACTTGCAGGCAACCCTGCAAGGGGAAAGGATCAGGGTGGGTTGGGGGTAGGAATCCTCAACCTGGAGAGAGCCAGAGGCTGATTGTACCCCGCAGGGTGGGCGATGGCTTCGCCACAAGCCTACGCCAAAATGTCTCTAGTTGTTGAAGTAAGAGTGACTCAACCAGATTTTACTTTCCACACATGGCCTCATACATATCTTATTAGAAAACTTGCCCAGTGCAGGGTCTCCCTTTTAGTCGCCTCCTACGACAGGCAGGGCATACCGTAGATCTATTCTACCCCGGAAGCTACAGTTAATAGCGCCCTACTTAGCGAAGGCCAGAACTAAACGGCGTGGGAACTGCGGCGTGCTTACCAGACGCCCTTTTATTCAAATCGCCGTCTGGCAAGCCTTGGCCCTTCATGGGTGTTGCGCCATAAGGTTTTAGGGAGATTTAATATCTGTGCAGTTAGTATGCCAATTTAAAGGAAATCATTAATGACGTTTTCGCAAAAAAATCCAAAAAACCCTATTCTGTAAAGCCGCATTTCCAGTTAACCAGTTTTTTATTTAAATTTGAAAATCTGTCAATTTTTGTAATGGAAATTAATATTATGTAGGTGGTAGGATAGGTGGTCATATATTGTACAGAAAATTGGGGCATTTTTATAAGGAAGTTTTAACATTGTCTTTTGTCACTGCAATTCTTTTGCTTACTGTGATTCTAAAAAATTTTCAGAAGAATCTTTACCAAATGTTTCGCTATCTGAAATGGAACATATAGGCTATGGAACCGTATATTATACAGAAATATTGTAAAATGGATGTTGAAGTTTGGTAAAAAAAAATTGAACTTTTTTCAAATTTTCACCGACGTTTCGGCAAATTTATTGCCTTCTTCAGGGTATATACAGGGCACATTACAAATAAAAAAAAAATATAATAAAGAATTCTACAAAAAATAAAATAAAAAATAAATAAATAAAAATAAAATAACTTTTGAAATTTAGAAAAAAATATATGGTATATAAAACTGGAAAATATGAAATTCTAACATAAGAAATGTATTTACAAAAATGTTTTCTTCTTTAATTTCTTAAAAATATATAATTATTATCTATAATAATACTAATTATAGTAATAATTATAGTTATTATCAACAAGTGTTTAGGAAATAATTTTTTTTTTTAATTTAAGGAGCGTTAAGATCCGTTGTCATTGGCGTCGCCAGGAGCCTTCTCTTGATACTGACAACACTGTCCATTCCTGGAAACTTCTAAGAAGAGAAAATCTAAATGTCTCGTTATATATGAAATAGAGTGTGCCTAGGTTTATAATGTGCTTTTACAGACCCTGAAGACGGCAATAAATTTGCCGAAACATCGGGGAAAATTGGAAAAGACCGAACTTCATCAACATCCACTTTACAATATCAAATACAGCGGTCGTAACGAACATCAAAACATTATAGGGAAGTGACAGACCTAGGCATAAACGTCCTTAGAGCTCTCTCAGAGATAAGCCTACCGCCATAGCTCCTCACCCGGAACATAGCTAAAATAAGTTTTATTTAAAAAAAAAAAAAGTTTAAAAAAAAATGGGTGCAAAAAACTTACACTGCTTTCTATTTCTCCTCTTAATTCAATTATTATCAATTGACTAATTTTCTTTAACAAAAAATTTCACTCATTTGTCCTAACCTAAATATAGGGGGGGACATATAGGGAATAAAGGAGGGAGGTCAAGTTCTCCTACCACCCACCAGACAGACAGGTAGAGGAATGATTGAGATTGATTATATTGAGTGCGCGCCAATAAGAATTAACCAATCAATTCATTTAACGCCACAATTTCGCAGAGCAAACTCAAATCGAATTTTTTGGTAAAATATTCCAAATAAATGTGATGTTTATGTATTATTATGTGCAGTTAAGATTCCAAGTTTATTCCGGAGAACGGATTTTATTCAAATTTGGAAATCTAGTTCTATCGTATGTTAATATTTTTATATAGATGGCAGAACCACATTACAGTATTGGAATGATATTTTAGACGGAAGTAAGTATGAGGCTACCAATCAAATGTCGTAGGAAGTGTGTTGTAGGGTGTATAAGAAATTAAATGCAAATTATTGGATCCATTTCCGAGATAACAAATTAGTAAATGCAATTCTGTTAATCGATACTATAATAAGTTTGAGAAGGAGAGAAGTTAGATTGATAAATACTGACTCTTTCTGGACTTTAAACTAAAATATATTAAATTATAGTGAGAGATATAGAGAAAGGTTGTTGACGCGTTGTGACTGCTGTATGAACTCTGCTGCAAGACTGTCCGGTAGGCCCCCTCATATGGCTAACAAGCTATACTCGTATTTAAACAATTTCTCCTACTCTAGTCTGGCCTAAACTAGAGGGTGATCCTCTGTGTGTGTGTGTGTGTGTGTGTGTGTGTGCGTGTGTGTGTGCGCGCGCGCTTTGGATCCCTCTCTTCGGATCCTATTACAGATACCTTCGTAGATTTACTTCAAACTCGGAATTTTGCCAATATTTAATTACATTTAATGTGTCGAATTTCATGGGTAACTGAAATTCCGAATTTGGAAAAATCCAGAATATAGAACCACGTGTAAATTCTATCAGAATTTTTTCTTTTCTTTACAATTTTCCTTAAGGCAACTTACGTGGGCTTTGTCCCAGCTTCTTTCTAGATTACCCTCCATGTAATAATTTTAAGGACTAATTTAAATGTATAGCAAAAAAAATTACAGGTTTGACCTTGAAAATTACACTGTGTGACAAGTTTGGGGGTAATGATTTGTTATTACGCAAGAATTGTTCAATAAAAATTCTTTTGAATTAATTTCAGAATTTCTATTATTGTATATGAATGAGCGAAGAAATATGGGATGAAAATGAATCCTAGTAATTTAATTCTGAAATAATTTTATATGTCCAGTTTAGTAATATTTATTATTAAAAATATAATTGCTTTAATGCTTTCAAAATTTTAAGAGAGAAATTTATATTTTATTTTTCTATTATTTGAATATAATCAGAAATGTAAATAAACGATAGCTTATCAATTTTAAATAACTTAATCTAGAAATTGTATAAAAAATTCTGTGATAAATAATAATAATACTTTAAACATTATGGTTTAATAATGTAAAAGAGAGACATATTTATAATATGCCCTATGCTAATAAATTGAGAAATAATTATAACAGGAAAGATTTAAAATAATAATGCTGTTGTATTCTTATAATACTGCTGTTGGATGTCAGTAGAGTAGTGGGGCAAGGTCAGCTGATGAACGCTTCATCCCCACTCTTAATTCTTCTACAGTGCCTCTTCTCTAGTTACATCACGGAATATGATTTATGTATTCATCCATTTATTAATCCTTTAATTGCTTTACATTTAGTTAAATTTAATTCACAGACTCATAAGCAGGACGTCTTACAGGATGTACTCAGCCCGCATACCTGCTATTAATAATATCCTGTGAATGCATTCTGTGACATTAAAATAACAAGTAACAACTATTGCTTTCGTTCCATTTATTTATGTTTCCCGTAGTGTTCGATAACAAAAGAAAAACAAAGCTGCGGATAGTCACACCCAAGAGACTACTTTCTCTTACTGTAATTAATAAATTTATAAACTAGCAAATTTTCGGCAACTCAGAATTATATTAATTTGCCCTAACATATACATGTAGAGGGTTAGCGCGTACAATAATATACCTACCCAAGTTAGATAGAGGCTGAAGTGTTCTTACATTCGTTACCAGTTCCTGGGTCATATGTTTTGTTGATTTTGTTACTTCTTTCCGCTACTTCTTTACGACCCATTTTGAACTTTTAATAAGAAATTCCCACGAATTTGCTTTTTATATAATACTAAAGTACATTTCAAACATTCAAAAAGTATATTTCTTAGTGTTACTTATTTCTGGGGGTCATGCAGTCGAAATACGTCAACAGTTCTGTGATCTGGCTGGTTTGAGCGCCTGCTCGCAGGACCCGGCCACTTCCCAGGCAGGGGGAGTAGTTCTCTTTTTTTTTCACGTGGAGAGCACATTACTTCTTCTACTAGAAAGACGCTAAGAGAGACACCATTATTTCTCATCGTTAAAATTATTATTTTTCGCTGCCTTGTTGAAAATTGTTGAACAACATTTTAACGGAATTTTATTTAGACGGTTTTGTGATTCATTCATCGTTAAAGTTTGAAATTTAATTTAAAAGAAGTATTGTGTTTGTTTCCTGGGTTTTACCGTCAGTTACAACAGCCTCATTTGTGATACAATTTATCATTTAATTCATTCATTTGGTGCCTGTTATAAAGGCCCTTACAATTGTGGTGACTTTCAGGCAGCGTCAAACCTGGCAGATTCACATTGCTTATATTAACGTCTTACAGCCATCTATGAGTAAAGATAATTTTCCTATCTTTCCCATCCTTTATATCTATAACTCACTATTTAATTTTAGTTATTATAAGCTGGCAGAAGCCACATGAAATCGCTTCTAAATGTAACTTACCGAATTCTATTAACGCCTTTAGCCATCAGTTTAAATACTTATATGTAATGCTAAATTTTTACCTTTACTTAAAGATAGGTGTCTCTTGACTGTCTACTCAAATCATATGTTCCGGTTGGACGTAATCTATTCACAACAGAGAACGGTTTCGTATTTAATGAAGTGTGTGAGAGGCTGTAACATTCCTAGGCAAGATTATACACTTCGGTACCCTTGTATCTTATTTGATTCTGGATTGTCTCAAGCTCAATTTGAGAGTTTGTCAGTTCTTCCTCTGTCATTATTTTAATATTCAGTTCTTCGTTTGCCAACAGATTCACCAGGTTCTACAATTTGCCCAATTGTAGTGGTCCTCCGACTTATTTGACAGCATCTTCTGACCAGCATCCTTATGAACAGCTGTGGAAGGGATTGTTTGACCTTCGGATAATCGGTGCAATTCCTAGAGCTTACACACTAGTCAGTGAATGTTTTCAAGTCCAGTTGTGAGACAGAAGGACTGGGAACCAACTAATTCTTTAATAAAGTTATTATTACACAAGGATTTCTTGTTTTTTCTGTCTTTTGTTGCTACACTCCACCCCTACCCCATTTATTCTAGCAAGAGCTGAATTTGGTCTTTCACCGGAGTTCCTGCAGTGTTCTACTTTCCCGGTAACCAGGTTATGTTAACGGATGAATTTATCTACTGGATTGAAAATACGCAACACTTAGTTTGAGGCCATTTTTGAAAAAATCGCAATAAAAAAAACTTTTCAGTAAAATCAAACTTCCGGTTGATGGATTTTGCCCAAAACCTTCACATGTCAGATGCGATATTGGTACCTAAAGACAGAATATAAAGTTTGAGTTCCTGTGATCTTTCTTATTTGAGATATTTTAATTTACACCAACCATAGGATACAGATCCATTCCCCCCCCAAAAAATATTTTTTTCGTGCCCAGGGAACCGCCAAGCATATGCATCCGGGGAAAACCCAATTTCGAAACTTTGACCACTATCGCAATACTTCCTCTGAGAAGTAAGAGAAAGTAAGAAATTTATGGTGAAAATGGGCAGATAGACAGTTTTAAAACTATCTTCTTCAATTTCTTGAAATCCTTCTTTATTTACATAGAATTTATTACAAATCTTGTTATTAATCTTTTGAGGATAGGATTAAAAAGATCACAGTTTTATTGGTATTTTGTTCTTTCCAATATTTGCTTGTATTTGTAAATTTTTATTATAATAATTTATTTGTTTGTTTGCAGGTGAGTATACTTGTTTTTTCGTGAGTAAAGGACAACTGTAAGTAGAAGTGGTGTCTTTGTTTTCTCGTATGAAATTTGATTTGACATAATTATATGTGTATTACTATGGTCTAGACCGCTGAACTATATGAATAATTTTTAGATATCTCTCAAATATATGGAGTCTTAAATAATACCCGATAAATTTAATCTCTCCTTCAATACTTATAATTTTGAAATTAAATGTGATTATTTATAGTATCTATATTTACTATAGAAAGTTTACAATACTGAAATTATATAAGCTCGTTAAAATTTAATCTATTTCTTTCGCTAATTCCATAACATTTGTTGATTTATCTCTCACCAGCAATAAAAATAATTTTTTTCTGTTCCTTTTTTTATTGGCCGTATTTTTTTTCTACTCTTAAGTATTTGCTCCATTAGCTTTCAAGGTGTAAAGACGCGGAATAAGCTCATCGTAATATGGGCGAAACATCGGTTTCTAGCAATCCACTGACACGGTCTCAACCTGGAAACGCAAGTGTTTTTCATGAAAATGGCCGGCGGAAACCTAATAGGATCATACGTGTATATATATATATATATTCTCTATGTCTGTCTGTCTGTCACTCTGTCTCACTCACACACACACTGCCCATGCACTATGTATGTACTCAATACATGTATTTTCAAACATTGTTCCAGATAGAACAATGTAACTAAATAAATATACCCAATATATTTAATATTTACATGATAGCTACGTAATAAATAATATAATATGACAAATATGCAGAAGTTGGTATCTGAAAAAAGGACCGCAACTAACTGCTTTTTATAGAATATTCAAAACTTCGATTTTACGACTATAGTTTAAAAATACATCGAAAATTGTTTTATAAAAAAAAAAATCTGGTGTGAAACACAAACACAACTTTCTCTGATGTTGAAATTGACAAATTTAAAGTTAGTGTACCACATTTAATGAAAATCATCGGAGTTGGTTGAAAACTGTTCAGTAAACGCGCTAACTTCCGGTTTACCAATTTTCTTGAAACTCGGAACTTTGGCCATCTATTATTATTTTTAATTAATTTTGTTTGGATGGTAGAATTGTATAATCAACTATGATAGCATTTTAGAGAAAAACACCCTTCCCTCAAAAGTGCCCTTAAATGAATTTTTCCAGAGAAATGTTTTAAATAAAAGTTTTACATCCTTGTATGTGTAGTTTATATTGGAAGTTTCAAGAAAATCGTCGGAGCCATGTTTGAGAGAAAATCGCAACAAAAAAAAAAAACTAGTGAAGTGGTACTTCCGGTTGAGGAATTCTGACAGATAACGTCTGTCAGATCCCATGGTGATAAACTATATGGAATATCAAGTTTCAACTTTCTATGGTTTTTCGTTTTTGAGCTATGCTGTTCACATACATATACACAAATACCATTTGCTATAAAACCACTTTTTTGGACTAAGAGGACCTCAAAACGGATATTCCCGTTGAAAACTCGATATCGAAAATTTGACACGATTACAATACTACTTCCTCTTAAGGAGTAAGAGAAAGTAAAAAACAAAATAACTGATAATGATCAAATATTTTAAACCTTCTGTTTTAAACAATATTTAAAAACCAGTTAAAAGATTTTTTTTTATTTTGCTACAGACTGCAATAAATTTTCTGTAACAGATATGTTCCAGTAAATTACGTATAATAAAAAAGGATTAGATAAAAGCCAGCAGAAGGTAGATGTTATAAAATGTTTAATATGATTAAGGGACTATTAACACCGCGCCACAGTAAGGACCAAGATAAAGCTTTCACTCAACAGAGTGTGGTCACGGTTAGGTCAACTTACAAGAGTAATCACATTAGCGGCCCCAACCCACTATCCTATATCATGCTCTATTCTCCACTAAATTAATTACGTTTTTATATCTTATTTTCTTTTCTCTTGTTCTTCGCTCAGAATGTTTTAATCTCACAGTCATTATGATACTAGATTTTTATATTTTTTTTTTTGTACCTAATTTAAAACTAATCAATTAAACAGAAATTTAACCTAGATTAGACAATCTTCCCTGTTCTCTTAGAAATTGGTAGAAAATGTACAAAAACTTATTACAATTTTTTCCTGTCACTGCACGTTAAATTGGTTTTTAATTCATATGAATATAAAACAAATATGTAAAGGTGCAAACACTGACAATGTAGTATATAGGGTGACCAGAGTTATATGCTCCACCCACTTTTTTTTTAAACGGCGGGAAATTTCGAAAAAATAGAAAACACGTATTTAATCATTTTTAGTCTAGTTTATTTTCAGTGATTGATCCATTTTTTTTATACCCCAATATCCCGAGATACAGCATCCAACTTTTTTTTTCAAATGGAACATTATATTTTTTTTGCATATTTTTATAGTAATTGAGCCTCTAAAAAAAAAAAAAATTAAAATCGGTTAGGTTTTTCAAAAGTTATGGCAATTTAAAATATGAAAAACAAATTTCAGTTTAATGTCAAAATAACCTTATTTTTTCTTTAAAGAATCTCTTCAAACTGGGCACCATCAACGGATAGGCAAGCCAAAGCTCTGGACTCCCACGCTCTGTTTGTAGCAGCACTTAGGTGGCAAGTCAACATCTAGGCAGGCTAGAGTTATTCGACGTTCCATATCTTCGACTGAAGTCATGGGATTAAGGTTACTTTACACTTTATTTTTTAGATATCCCCACAAAAAATGCACAATTTTATGGACTGATGAATCAAAGTTTACCAACAATGGCCTTCTTAATCGTTGGAACTTTAGAATATGGGCAGAAGAAAATCCACAAGTTACCTTCGCCACACGCCATTAGGTTGTTTTTTCTACAAATGTTTGGTGTGGAGTTTGAGGAAACCAACTAATCGGCCCATATTTCTACAGAGGGAACTTAACTGGTGAAAGGTATCTAACTTTTTAAGAGACATTTTGCCAGTTTTGCTTGAAGATGTTCCTCTAAAACGTCGGTTAGATATGTATTTTCAACAAGATGGTTGCCCGGCACATAATGCGAGAGTTGTTCGACGTTACCTGGACAGAAATTTCCACGAAAAGTGGTTAGGAACTCATGGTCCGATCCAATGGCCACCTCGACCTCCGGACTTAACCCCAATGGACTATTTTTTGTGGGGATATCTAAAAAATAAAGTGTACAGTAACCTTAATCCCGTGGCTTCAGTCGAAGATATGGAACGTCGAATAACTCTAGCCTGCCTAGATGTTGACTTGCCACCTAAGTGCTGCTACAAACAGAGCGTGGAAGTCCAGAGCTTTGGCTTGCCTATCCGTTGATGGTGCCCAGTTTGAAGAGCTTCTTTAAAGAAAAAATAAGGTAATTTTGACATTAAACTGAAATTTGTTTTTCATATTTTAAATTACCATAACTTTTGAAAAACCTAACCGATTTTAAATTTTTTTTTTTTTATTACTCAATTACTATAAAAATTTTAGGCTCAATTACTATAAAAATATGCAAAAAAAAATATAATGTTCCATTTGAAAAAAAAAAGTTGGATGCTGTATCTCGGGATATTGGGGTATAAAAAATGGATCAATCACTGAAAATAAACTAGACTAAAAATGATTAAATACGTGTTTTCTATTTTTTCGAAATTTCCCGCCGTTTAAAAAAAAAGTGGGTGGAGCATATAACTCTGGTCACCCTGTATATGTTAAATATTCCACTTTCTTTAAACCTGCTCTCTTTGGTATAATAACCTTATATTCGTTACTATTTTAGGATTTGTTTTGTAATACGTTCTTATTTTCGTGTATTGCCGCTGCTAGATGCCGCGCTAGTTAGAGTTGAATATTTTTCGTCCATTGCGAGAATACTTTATATCACTTGTACTAAAAATATATACTTCACTCATTCATATATTATTACACGGTTATAGAAAATTATTTATCATACAGTAAGTAAAGTAATGCTATTTTACACCTGAGTAAGGTATTGACTGCAACAACGCAGCGAGTGTGACAACTGAACGAGAGTGTAAAAATACTTTATTATACTCTATTGACTGTAAAATTTTTTTCTGCAGCCGCATTATAAACTGCATTGTCACTTATATGAATATAAAAAAATCTGGTGTGAAACACTCACACAACTTTCTCTTACTCCAGTTCTCAAAATTATAATTGACAAATTTTATAGTTTGTGTACCAAATTTAATGAAATTCGTTGAAAACTGAAAAAACTGTACAGTAAAAGCGCACTTCCGGTTTACTAATTTTCTTGAAACTCTGAATTTCAGTCATCTACTTATTTCTAACTAATTATGGTTGGATAATAGAATTGTATAATCAACTAGGATAGAACTTTGATGAAAATCTAACCCCACCCCTCCCCTAAAAATATCCCTTAAAAAAATTTTCCCAGATAGATGTTTTAGATAAATGTTGTAGATCTTTGCATGTTTAGTTTATATAGGAAGTTCCAAAAAAATCGTAGGAACCATTTTTGAGAAAATTGCGAAAAAGTGAATAAATCATTTAGTAAAGTGGTAAAGTAAACGCACTTCCGGTTATCCGATTTTTTGCAAACCCGGAATTTCAACAACATATTTAATTCTAATTAACATTATTTAGATGACAGAATTGTCTTAAAACTGAAATAGCACTTTAGATGGAAAACTACCCCCACCGCTCCCCCAAAAGTGCCCTTCAATGCATTTTCTCGGAGAAATGTTACAAATAAAAGTTGTAGCTCATTGTATGTGTGGTTGATGTTAGACGTTTAAAGAAAATCGTCGGAGCCATTTTTGAGAAAATCGCAAAAAGTAAAAATCCACTAGTAAAGTGGTACTAGTCCGGTTGAGGAATTTTGACAGATAACGTACAGTCAGATCCCATGGTGACCCCTAAACGGAATATCAAATTTCAACTTTCTACGATTTTTCGTTTTGAGCTATGCTGTTCACATACATAATATACAACATACATACATATACATATACATACATACATACATACATAACATCATACATTACATACATACATACATAACATACATACATACATACATACATACATACATACATACATACATACATACATACATACATACATACATACATATACATACATACATACATACATACATACATACATACATACATACATACATACATACATACATACATACATACATACATTACATACATACATACATACATACATACATACATACAATACATACATACATACATACAATACATACATACATACATACATACATACATACATACAATACATACATACATACATACAACATACATACATACATACAATACATACACATACAATACATACATACATACAATACATACATACATACAATACATACATACATACCACATACATACACACACACACACCACACACCACACACACACACCACGAACACATTTGCCATTTGCTAAACCACTTTTTTGGACTCAGGGGACCTCAAAACGGATATTTCCGTGAAAACTGGATATCGAAAATTTGACACGATTACAATACTTCCTTTACTAGGAGTAAGAGAATGTAAAAATAAAATATGAAAAGTGCATTCTTTACTTTACTTCATTGACAAATAGTCCCTTTCTTTCTATAAACTTCTCTCTTTGGTATAATCAAATGCGTTGCTATTTGAGATTTGTTTACATTCTTGTTTTCCGCTGATTGCCACTAGATGTCGGGATGGTTAGAGTTGAATAACATTACTTTAGATCATTTGTGAGAAAAAGTTATGCTTTTTTTTTTTTTTTTTTCCTCGCTTGTGATTAAAAGTTTAACTTAAACTCAATACTTTTTATCATTTTACGTATTACTAGGTTGCAGAAAAATAACTTATTATATTCTTAAAATAACATCGTTTCTCTTAGTACTATAAAAGCAAGTAATATTGTGAACTTATAAAATTTTCAAAATAGAGTTTTCACCGGAAATACGTAAAAAATACATTCAAGGCCTCCCTTGAATACGAAAAAAATATTTTTATCGAATGGATCTGTATGTGTGGTTAGTGTGAACAAAATATCTCAAATAAGACAAATCACAAAAACCTCGAAAACTTTATATTCCCGTTTAGCTACCAACATCGAATCAGAAATTGAAGCTTCTGGTCAAAATCCATCAACCGGAAGTGCCACTTTACAGAATTGGTCTTTTTAGTTTTGCTCGAAAACAACTCTTTCCGTCTATCATTAACTATTTACACACAAATGCTTATGTTCGCATAGGTTGAAATATGTTTCGAGATAAATTGAATTTTGAGTGGTTTTGAGGGAACGGTGGACTTTCCTCTAAAATATTACTCGTAACTTCAGTTCAATGTATCGTTCTAATACCTAATATAAATATAGAGGTACAGATGCAAAACCTAATTACGAAATACAGTTTTATTTGAATCCTATTTCTGAAAAAATTTACTTGAGATCGGTTTTGAGGGAAAACTAAGACTGAAAAAACTTCTGCAATGGCGGAAA
Source organism: Triatoma infestans (assembly GCA_011037195.1). Classification (NCBI taxonomy): domain Eukaryota; kingdom Metazoa; phylum Arthropoda; class Insecta; order Hemiptera; family Reduviidae; genus Triatoma; species Triatoma infestans. Next base: position 32,106 of record JAAEAF010014483.1, on the reverse strand, counting down.
AGTGTGTCACGCAACACAAACATAACTCAAAACACAACTAGTATTTCTGGGTTATGCTAGATGGCTTGCGCTATACGCGGTCTCCAATATGAATAGATATTCACATATGAACCGATATCAGTTGTACGGTGTCTTTTACGAGAGAACACTGTCCGGAGGCAGGCAGTGCACTGAGAAGGCTCCGTTCTTTGGGGGTAGCTCTATAGACCGAAAGAGGCTTTGGATGGCATAAGGCTTGGTCCCTCTCCACAAACAATAAAAAAAATTAACCGCAATAAATTCTCCCAAAATTCCATCAATACGGAATGCTTAGTGAAAAGTTATAAACCTCTCAATTGTACACGATAAATGATTTGTAATAACATGCTTTGACTATTGTACTAATTAGGCAATGAGCCAAATACGCCACCTCACCATTTTTTTTTTTTAATTAATAAAAAAAAAAAAAATTTCTAATTTATATAGATTCTGATTAATTGAATGTTTTCTATTATCTCCGTATTTAGTACCGTGTGTAAAAAAGATACGCGCGGCGTGAAGATACATTTCTTCTATCACAAACAGCCACGTGTATATTTCTCGATACATGATGAGCAAATTCTAACAGGCAGTTGTTCATTATGAAGCATTATTTTTACTTTCTCTTGCTCCTAGTAAGAGGAAGTATTGTAATCGCGTCAACTTTTCGATATCGATTTTTCACCGGAAATATCCGTTTTGAGGTCCCCTGAGTCCAAAAAAGCGGTTTTTAGCAAATTGTGTGTGTGTGTATGTGTGGTGTGTGTGTGTGTGTGTGTGTGTGTGTGTGGTTGTGTGTGTATGTATGTTATATGTATGTGAACGCATAGCTCAAAAACGAAAAACCGTAGAAAGTTGAAACTTGATATTCCGTTTAGGTATCACCATGGGATCTGACTGTACGTTATCTGTCAAAATTCCTCAACCGGAAGTACCACTTTACTAGTTGGATTTTTTACTTTTTTGCGATTTTCTCAAAAATGGCTCCGACGATTTTTCTTTAAACTTTAAACATCAACCACACATACAAAGAGCTACAACTTTCCAGATTTGGAGCTACTCTTATTTCTCCGGGAAAATGCATTGAAGGGCACTTTTGGGGAGGGGTGGGGTTAGGTTTCCATCTAAAGTGCTATTTCAGTTTATTAGACAATTCTGTCATCTAAATAATGTTAATTAGAATTAAATATGTTGTTGAAATTCCGAGTTTGAAAAAAATCGGATAACCGGAAGTGCGTTTACTTTACCACTTTACTAAATGATTTATTCACTTTTTCGCAATTTTCTCAAAAATGGCTCTGACGATTTTTTTGAAACTTCCTATATAAACTAAACATGCAAAGATCTACAACTTTTATCTGAAACATTTCTCTGGGAAATTTCTTTCAAGAGCACTTTTAGGGGACGACAGCCTTTAGGAGATCTAGCTGTACATTTGCAGAGCGGCGTGGAAATGAATCCTGACATGATGGAAACTATGGAATGCTTATCATTAGACCTTTTTCATGTGTATGAGTGGGGTTAGATTTTCATCAAAGTGCTATCCTAGTTCATTATACAATTCTATCATCCAAACATAATTAGTTAGAAATAAATAAATGACTGAAATTCCGAGTTTCAAGAAAATTAGTAAAACGGAAGTGCGCTTTTACTGAACAGTTTTTTCAGTTTTCGACGAATCATTAAATTTGGTACAGAAACTATAAAATTTGTCAATTATCATTTTGAGAACTGGAGTAAGAGAAAGTTGTGTGAGTGTTTCACACCAGATTTTTTTTCTTCAAATACATTTTAGTTCTTTAAAAAACTAAAATATTACAATTTCGACAAAAATTAAAGAAGCATGGTATTCATATATATTGTATATATAATTTTTCCTCCTACGCCTGGTCTTTTAAGGGTCTAGCAGCACAATATATCCTTGACATCTTCGTCCATTTGTCGCAGTCAAGAGTAAATTTGTCGAAAGTCAAGTCCTCTAGCTGAGAACATGTGTCAAGTTGCTCAAAAATCATTGGTGCTCGGCCACACACAGTACAAGTTGGGTTTTCCCTAACTCCTATTCGATGGAAGTTAAGGTAGTCAGTCATATCCAGTCAGAGCTCTGAAACATAGTATTACATCACTTCTTGGTAAAGTAGGCGGAACGCGGTTTCCTTTTTCCATCCACCAGAACTGCCCAAGTTTTGTCTTGTGTCAGCTCCCTGTACATTCTTTCTGCGCTTTCATACTGTTCCTTTCTGACTAATCCTTTTGTAGTATGAAAGGTAAGGGGACGAATTTGTTGTGCCTTTTGTTATCCTTCCTTTTTCGCTAATTGGTCAATTTTTTCATTTCCTGAATTTATTAAGTTGTGTATGAGTGGGCGACTTTCGTTTAGATCCGAACAATTTGTAAACTTAGTACTGGTCAAAGCTGCCTTGGTATCTATTAAGAACACCAATTTTTCATTTTTTGTGTCCTGCACACTCTTAGAGGGAGAAGGATCGTTTTGACCTTCCTATCAAAGTTTGAAGCTACTTTACCTACCGCCTCAGCTGTCTCAAAACTTGTTGCAATAAACCTTAGCACCCGCATTGTTTATGGCTCCTTCGGCAGAACTGTCGATATAAATGTAAGTGACTCATTTATATGTATGTATATTGAGTGTGAATAGTTTCTAGTGCGCTAACTCTCAGTTCGTAATTGGGTGTACCCTTTTTGTCAACAGCCTTTAGGAGATCTAGCTGTACATTTGCAGAGCGGCGTGGAAATGAATCCTGACATGATGGAAACTATGGAATGCTTATCATTAGACCTTTTTCATCTAGTATCTCTTTCACCTTTTTAGTACAAACATTTATTTTTGGGTTTTGAGTCTCCCGGAGGATGGTATATATCTTTCCAGTAAGACAGACCCAGTCTCTTTAGCCTTTCGAACGTTATGAGAGCAGCTGTCTTCCTCCTATGCTCGAGTGGCAATTTCTGTTTGTAGCTCCATTGCAGCGATTGGTGTGGAGCAATAGTCTCCAATTATTACTCTCTACATGCTTTATTTTGGGTTATATCCAGCTTTTTTCGTAACGTATCCGAAGCGGTCACTAATAACTCAATCGCATCTTGTTTATCGCCCATTGTTGGGCGGACATAGGTTTTATAAGCCAAGTGACAGAACATCTTGTGAGGTACCCCATCGCGTGCCGGTTAGCCTTTTCAAAATATTTGACCTGTTTTCATCTTGCTCGCAGAGTTTCTCGACAAGTCATGACACCAGCTAAGTTTAGTGTGTAGTTTTACTCCCAGGTATGTTGCAGAGTCAGTGCTTTTCAGAGCCTTCTTATCGTAGGTAAGAGAGATGACATGAGACTTTGTAGGATCATGTGAACAACTAGTATTCTGTTTTTACAGGATTCACAAGCATTTCATTAGATCTACCCAGTTTTTCAAAACATTTAACGAGGAATTCAAGCAATTTTCAAGCGCCGGTATGCTACTACTAGAAGCCCAAAGAAGTAGATCATCTGCATAAAGTAGGGATATTATATATAATTAAAGAAGCTCCTATAGAACAGTTAACATATGGTATGTATATATACAACGCCTCAGTGGAACTATGTAGTATGTGACCAAAATTATTCTCTTGGCAGTCTATATGTGAAGGGCTCCTGCGGTTCTAATAGTTAGGTTTAAATTTAAATAGCCGTTAGAAGCTTTTCAATCTTTTTCGAAAGAAAAATTCAATAAATCAGAAACCTTGTGTTGCACTTGCGATTTACCGATTTTCTTCACAGTTGAAGTCTAGCAATTATGTCTTAATTACATACATTTTACTGAAGTGGGCACTTTAGAAGAAGTGAAAAGTTTAATGGTGCACCTCTCCCAGAATAGTCCATAAATCCATTTTCCTGTAACGATTGTTCAAATAAAAGTGACAGACTAATATGTGTGTGTGTGTGTGTGTGTTTTTAAATTCCTTTATTTACAGCATGCTCCATAAATACATATATTACATGCATACATGTACAGAATTGTATGTAAAACATAATCAAACTACAAAATAAGTCAAGTTAATGAAATACTATTGAATGTAGAAGAAATCAAAACAACTTAAACAGATACTTTAACAAAACAAAAACAAGATGGAAATCAAACAAAAAGCAAAAAGAAGCAAAAAATCTTAAATCACTAAATTATCAAAGTCTATAGAATTAACGAATTTCAGAAACTGGTCATAATACTTAGAATTTAGTAGTTGGTTGAAGATGAGATGGAGGCCATCCGTCGGACTGACTTTAACAAAAACAAAACCAAGATGGAAATCAAACAGAAATCAAAAAGAAGTAAAAAATGTTAAATCACTAAATTATCAAAGTCTATAGAATTAACGAATTTCAGAAACTGGTCATAATAATTGGAATTTAGTAGTTAGTGAAGATGAGATGGAGGCCAGCCGCCGGACTGAAGAATAAAATGCTTGTAACTTATTGGAGCTCTGATGGCATCAAGTAGTGGACAGTTAATATAAGATATTCAACATCCTGGTTGATTTTACTGGGCATGGACATGTAGCATCATCCATGATTTTGAAAAATGGTGTAAATAATACGTAGCTCCTGAACCTTCCGTGTCCACTCAAACCTGAGACATCTTATATGGTAGCTGGATGTTCATTCTTTGCAAACGTGTAATAACTGTAGGAAAGAAGAGGTTGGTAGTGCATCCTTTTGCAGTAGAAAACCATAATTGGTTTCATTCAGCTGTAGATACATCTTGCAGTTTGCATGTAACAACTGATGAGGGTACTTCTCTATAATAACTCATGGGTAAAGTTGTGCATTTTGAGACTTCCTTGGCCAATTTATCCGCGATCTCATTCCCTAACAAATCTTGATGAGCTCAACCAAAGTGAATGGTCCCAGCCGCGTTCCATCAGCTTACACAAATTTAACGTCGTCTGTTCGATCAGTGGAAAGTGGTTTTTTGGATTTTTTTTTTATTGATTCTAGGGACACCCGACTATCAGTCAAAAAGCACGCCATTCCGCCTGCAATTTTTTTGGAATAGTAACATATCCAGCGCCATAGCAATCGCTAATTCTTTTGCTTGGTTGTTAGAACAGTCAGGAGCCAATTTATATTATTTGGTAAGGATTTGTTGACCATCTTTATTGAAGATGACTAATGCGCATCCCACATCTGTACCATCTTTGGAACCATCTGTAAAGACATAGTAATCATAACTGATATTTTCTTGTCTTTCAACTATTAAAGGGAATTTAGCAGGATGTAGCCAGTGATTCGGATCCAGAGGTTTGTCATAAGGTACAAGGTTGATATTCAGTCAGACTATACTGAGGATTCCTTGTAAAAAACTGGGATGTTAGTTTCTTAATGTTTGTATTAATTGGCAGAATATTTCCAATAATACAGGCCGCCTCATATGAGAGGGTCCTGAAGCCTCGAATAACTCTTAGCACTCTATGTGCACGAATAATTTTTTTCTTTTGTCTCGAATTTGATAGTGTTCTTTCCCAAACAGGACAAGTATAGATTAAAGATGGCAAAACTGCATTATTATGTATAACTCTTAGAGCTTCAACGTTAAATCCCCATATAACTTTGGCTATTCTAGACAGTACGTTAGTTAGTTGCAATGCTCGTGTTGATACATATTCCAGATGTGGTGTCCATTTGTAGAATTTGTTGAAAATAAATTCTAGAAATTTTAACCTGTCCACCAATGCAATTTGTTGGCCGTTTAAAAAGATTTATGGGTTATGAGATCTTTTCTTTCTGGTTATATGTAAGATTTTAATTTTAAAGTAGTTAAAATTAATTTTTGAATCCTAAGACCATTTGAAAACGTTTAAAAGACTTAAATTGGCCTTTTTGTGTGTGTGTGTGTGTGTGTGTGTGTGTGTGTGTGTGTGTGTGTGTGTGTGTAGAGTGTATGCGAAGTTTAAAAAAAAATTTGGCGCCATTTTCAATATATTCGGAGACCCGGTTGATCGATGCTAACCAGTAAATATGTAAACAGAATATCCATGTTGTGCTTACTACGATTTTTCTTGTGCTTCTTGAGTTAATCTCTTAATTAGCAAACAACAAATTCATCAGTTGGTTATAAATACACGAGCAAACACACAGAGGAGACAAAGTGGAACACAAGCACGATTACACATACATTCATAAACAACTAAACAAACAAACACACAGAGACAAAGTGGTGAGAGAGAAAGTGACTTGTTAGTCTTATATTTCCGGTTAATACTTAATTTCGAAAATTTGTTACGATCACTACTGCTGCTTACAGCAGAAAAAGAAAGTAATAAAAGAATCATCATTAATCAGAAAAAAAAAAATTGTTGTGGTTGGTTCCGCAGAGCTGGAAAGCATCAGAGATTTTTCCGTGATAGCCTGCTTCTTTTTGTCATCATCGACCGGTTTCGGGCGTTCGCCCATCATCAGGATGTTTTTGTCAAACAGTGTAATAACATAGATTTGCACAGAGCAAATTTAGTTTATACACTCACTTGAGTCAATCTATCAATTCGCGAACTACACATTCATCAGTTAATAATAAATACTCGAACAAACACACGGAGGAGACAAAGAGAACACATACTCGATTACACATACATACATACACACACAACCAAACAAACAAACAAACACGATAAAACACAGAGAAAAAGTGAGTGAGAGAGGGTGACGTGTTAGTCTTATATTTCCGGCTAATATTAAATTTAATACTTAATGAGTGTTAATACTAAATTTGCTCTATGCAAATCTATATTGATCTCTGAGGAAAAAAATTGATTATATTTAATTGCATTCATTTTTTATTTCTATTAGTATTATTATAATTAAAAATCTATGTATTTTTTTCTCATTTGAAATAATAATATAACCAACCAAATATCATTATTGACCTTGAAATGTTTATTTTTATATCACAGTTTGACAGGAAGTGAGTCATATCATTACTCTAGAGGAATGCAGTTCTTTATCAAATGAGCTTTTTTTTTATTTATTTCTATTTTATATTCGTGTTTATATCATCACTTTGTTGATTATATTAAATGTGCTGTTTATGTTCTCTTATACTATTGTATTAGTAAAGTAAACAAATAATGTAGTGACCGCCTGTTTCTCTCTCTCTCTATTAAGATGTTAGAAAGCAGTTACTAATTTTAAATAGTTCTTTGCGTAAATCTGTTCAACATGATTACTATGTAATTTAGAATACAGTCACCACGTGAGAAAAGATCTGGTGTGAAACACTCACATAACTTTCCCTTACTCCAGTTTTCAAAATTGTATTTAACAAATTTTATAGTTAGTGAATCACATTTAATGAAATTCATCGAAAACTGAAAAAACTGTTCAGTGACAAACTGAAACGCACTTCCTACTTACTAATTTTCTTGAAACTCACAATTTTAGCAATCTATTTATTAATAACTAGCTAACCCGACCACGCTTCGCTGTGGCTCAGTCTAATTTTTAGGCTTAACCATGCGTGATTTTGATAATTTGTTTCGATGCTTGGGAATACCCTATCTATAATTCTTCTTTTGAATGTACAATGTTGCAGAAATTAGATGGGAAGGTGATTTTTTCCCGCTTCCGGATTTGTAGGAGCAGTGCCGTTACCGAGTTCGAGTAATTGTCTTGAAAATATAGCAGCTGTTGGATCGTTTTGAAGTTGAACTCTGATAATCGTTGTTAAATTAATTTTTTTTACTGTGCTCCAAAGAGTTGAATATTTCAAGCAGGCATGCAATTCATCAGCTGGTGTTGAGCGAAGTATCACTGGAAGCGTTTGCCTGAAGTCACCGGATAGTAACACCAATGCTCCACCAAATGGAACCTGATTATTTCGCAAGTCTTTCAAGTATGGTCTAATGCTTCCAATGACTTCTTATGAGCCATTCTACACCCATCCCCATACAATGATTTTGCACGCCCGAAGAACCTTTCCCATTCCTGATGTTTTAGAAATGTTACATGTTGGGTTTTCTGTGAAGTGCATGTTTAGTGACAGTTTAAGAGCTGAATGCGCTGTTCTACCTCCTTCCATCAACGTAGCAGCAATACCTGAAGAAGCAAGTGCTAACGCAATATGGCGGTTTGAACGGATTTTAGCTCGGAATTTCCCGTTTCCTTGGGAACATCGGAATAGAGGTACTTATAAGTAGCTGAGAAAGAGGTTCAGAGAGTAAGCCACCATCGCAACGCGTTTGAGACTGTCTATTTCTGCCAACTTCGCGAAACGCTCGGAGAAGTTCCCGTTTCCATGGGAACTTCGGAGTAAAAAGCATTTATAAACACTCTTATATAGAAATGCAACGTTGTGTAAAAATTTCAAGTCAATCCATCGACTACTTTTCTAGTTTTGCGGCCACAAACTTACTGATGCTGAATTTATATTATATATAGATTAATTTTGTTTAGGTGCTAGAATTGTATAATAGACTATGATAGCACTTTAGAGGAAAACTTAATTTGATATTATGGACTCGGCAACTTAGTTGTGAAACCTGTAAGTGGAGTGTTAAATGGCGACACAACTACTAGAAAGCTTTGACAATGGGCGGAGCTTAACAGCCGTTTAGACATAGCGCGCACGGGTGACTTTTTATAACGTAACTTTCTTGTTACTACTGTCGCCGTCTTGTCACCGCTCATGTTACTGAGTGCGTATAATGGATGAGTTGGAGGGAGAGAAGAATTTGGTTTGGTTTTATGAGTTAACAAGACTTGATTAACATTGTAATATTAATGATGAGTTTGACTGACTGCCTGGACTTTACAATAAAGATAGTATGGTAGATTTAGAGTGGAAGGGGTTAATGACTCGTTGAGGCTGGTGAACTATCTTCTGAACTAATTTGAACTATATTTCCTCTGTGTCCCGACGCTGTATTTATATAGTTTCTCCCACTCCAGTCCGAGAGAGTGCCTGGTATTTTGTATCTCTTTCTCTGCTCACTTGGTTGCTGTTACAATGCGCAAACGAGAAATGGCTTGTCACCGATGATTTTCGGCAAAATTCAAACCATAGTTTACACAATGGACGTCAAAAGACGTTGCAGTAGTAGTCTGCACTCATGTGTTTCAAAATCGGAAAAATAAGCAAAAGAAACATCATTGGGTTCATCCGATGTACACTGCTAGCTTGTCAAAATGGGAAATTTTAAACTTTACACCACAAACTTAGGGACTATCGTGAGAAGTATTTTGGTTATTCTCGAATAAGTATAGAAAGCTTCGACATGTTATTAGAGCTTTTGATACAATCACCTACCAAGACATTAACATTCGACAAGCTATTCCATCAGTGGAGCGACTTGCTCTCACCTTGAGGCAAGATGAAATAAAACACGTTGCTATTTTAATATTCACTTTATTAGACCACTAAGTTAAGCAACATATATTTAAGATTATAAATTTGTATTTGAAACACGTCTCATCACATTAATTTAGTTTAAATTGCATATTTGGAGAACATAAATAATAAATTCGAGAGTCATCTGAACTCACGGAATAAGTTGAATGGAACGAATATATTGTATCATTTTAATCTTTAGGAGAAGCACGCTTTTTTATTTCCTCAATCAATGTATCCAATATCGATATGTTCTTCGATTGGTAAGTTTGACATTTTGCATTTCGCCAAAGAAACTGTGCTTGCTTTGAGGAGGACAAAGAGTAGTGACACCGAAATGTCACCACAAAAAAAGCCATCCTCCTGTCACGTTACCTGTATATACGTCACAATATAGCTCGTAGTTTGGGTGGCGAAACTGTTCCATTAACAAAAGTCACCTTTGTGCTAAATATGACTTAGGTATCACAACTTAAGTTGGCGAGCTATATAGTTAGTTAGTTTATCAAACCATAGATTTCACTTTATGTGATCGATTTCGATTTTTATTTAATTTAGAAAAATCAGTTTGCAAAAAAAAGTGAATAATCTTATTTGATTGCCGAAGGAAGGGGGATTAGTTTATTGGTAGTGTGATGGACTAGCAATGCGGAAATCACGGGTTAGAGTCCAGTCTTAGATTTTATTTTCCTAGGAGCCTACAGCTCCACTGTCCGGTGATGAACAGTGTTGTCTGTAACAATAGAACACTGTCCCGGTGATGGGCAGTGCACTGAGAAGTTTTTTCCATACAATTTTAATACACTTTCAACGAAGATAGTGTATATCTAATTTATAAAATAAAAACAAAACAAAAGAACCAAATTTTAATGTTTATTATTGCATTAGGAGGCTGTGTCATTACTAGATTGTAGTATGTGTTCATAATGCTCCATACATACTAGTAAATTATGTTTAAAAATCCTTTCAAATAATAGTTTTATTGAGTTCATTTCTTTTTTAAAAAGATTTAACGCCTGTGGAAAATTTGAATCAGATGTATTATGCAATGATAATGATTGTTTTAAATAATCATTTACCCTATCACAAACTAATAATCTAACTTTATTATTTGGTAAAGCCGCCCCTTCTATTGTTTCTTGATATAATTTTAACTCTACTTTCTCTTTGGCTTTTAAACTTTTTTTCTGTTTATGTAGACTTGTTACAGTTGCGGACAATAATTCTTCGGCAATATTCTTTGACATCTCTTTAACATCTTCATTGTTTTTAGCTTCGGATATTATTATTAAGATAAAGGATTTTATTATTTCTTTTAAATGATCATCGCTTTGTAATACAGATGGTAATAAACCAATAGATAGAAAATATGATGTACTCGATATGGTTAATCTGAAATAATCTAATTGTAATTTTTCTAAACGTTCTGCTTCTAAGAATAATGTTTCAGGATATGGTTCATTATTGTCCCAAGTCAATAAATCAATAAATGCATTGCATACGATATTTTTTTGTGGTAATTTTGAATCTTTATGTTTTAGTAACCATTTTCTAGTCAATGGTATTTCACCACCAATAGCGGCTACAAATTCTTTAAATTTTTCTCTTTCATATGCTAAATTATTAGCCATTATATCTGGTTTTATTATTTTTAATGAAAAATTCAATAAATCATATTTCATTAATGATAATATCTCTACAATACCTCTGAATAAAGTTACAATATCAGTTTCTTTAGATAATTTTGTTACATATTTATCTCTTACTGGTGCACATATTTTACTAATAACTAGTATTATATATTTTGCATAATATGTAACATCTATTGCATTATTTTCCGCTTGTTTTTTTAATGTTTCAATATCTAATACTTCATTTACATCATTTCTTAAATTTATAATATTTGGTGTCATTACAAAATCCAAACTTTTTTTAATTTCTGTTAATAATTCAAATGCTAATTCAAGTTTTGGTGGATTTTCAGAGATTTGTTCTTTAAATAAATTCCAATATGAATCTTTCAATGATGAACGCATACTTTCTTCATGATTTGGATGTTTTACTTTATCTACATTTATATTTATATCTTCATTTATTGCTAATTCATGTGCAATATATAAATGATGTAACAAAGTGTTTATATCTTTGTTATTTGATTTCATCTTACCATTTTCATCTGCTTGGAATTGTTCTTTTGCTGCATTAGTTGACTTTCCTTCTTTATTTTCCATATTTTATTTTTGTAATTTATTTTTAAGTTTTTTCTAAACCAATTAACATTCAATGCTAAATTTCAACACATTTATGTGAAAGCACCATGGAAATTACTTTATTCGTATTTTTTTACATCTGAAAACTACATTTTTAATTGAACACTATAATTTTTAATTTTGTTGTTCATAGAGCACTTTATGCTTTATAAACAACATATAAATCCTAAATATACATCATATACATAAGTTTATACTAAAAGTTAATAAAAGTTTTTATTAAATGAATAAAATTAAAAAAATATTTCTAGGAAACTAATAAAACATGTGTTTTACTTCTTTAAACTTTAATTGTATATTGGTCAAGATAAATTTATTATTAGTAGCTGTCAACAATCGGTAAAGTTATTATATAAAACTGATGGATATTTAGCTTCATTTTAAGATCATTGTCCTCAAGATATTTTAACTGGTGGCATCTTAGAAATACTAAATAATTTGGACATACATACGAGTGTATCAACTAAATGTGCTCTATGCAAGTCTATGTTATCACATTGTTTTGAGAAAAACATGCTGATGATGGGCGGAAAGCCCGAAACCGGTTGATGGCCACAAAAATAGCAGGCTATGAAGGAGAAGGATTGTGAGATTCGGTCTTTTTTTTTTAAAAAAAAAATAAGAAAATCTAAATTGTTGCCAACGTTTCGACAAATATATTGTCTTTTTCAAGGCATTAAAAAAACAAAAAACTGTTAAATAATCTTCAAAATATAACAATTTTAAAAATTTATGTATAAATTTGGAAAATAAAAAGTTGAGAATACCTCAACATCACAGAGAATAGTGAACAGCGGACAGGTATAGTTTTTTTTGTGCCTTGAAAAAGACAATATATTTGTCGAAACGTTGGGAAGAATTTAAATTTTCTTAATTTTTTTTAAAAAAAGACCGAATCTCACAATTCTTTTCCTTTATATAAGAACGGTCGAGAAGAATCTTCCATAGTAGCAGGCTATCACGGAAAATATCTCTAATGCTTTCCATCTGTGCGGAACCAATCATAACATACATATAATTCAAATAATAATGTATATATAAGCATGTTATAAATGTAGGTGAGTGACACTCACCTATCGGCTGCGTGTTTATCTGCTTTTTGATATAATTTACTTTGAGGTCACCTGACAACAACCAAATCATATGCAATATGATGATGTGTTTGTACAGCAATGGCCACAGGAGTTTTTTTAAAAAGAGAATTCTTTGTTGGTCTACGTTTCGTGTACCATTGGTACCCTTCTTCAGGAGCCCTGTAAAATTTATTGGAGAACATACATTTGTACAGTATTATAGTAACCAGATAGGTGCATAGATTTATACCAAAAAAAGAAGAAAAATATACAAAATGCTTTTTACTTTCTCTTACTCCTAGTTCTTACTTCCTCTTGGAAGTATTGTAGTCGTGTCAAATTGCCGATATCGAGTTTTCACCGCATATACACATTTTGTAGTCCGCAGAGTCCAGAAAAGTTGGTGTGATGGTGAATGGTGTGTGGTGTGGGTATGTGTGTATTTTATATGCACATATGAACAGCATAGGACCAAAAAGGAAAAATTACAGAAAGTTTAAAATTGACATTTCTTGTATTGCTATTGGATCCGACAGGAAATTACCTGTCAAAATTCCTCAACCGGAAGTACAACTTTATTGAATGGATTTTCCAGTTTTTTTTTTTTTGCAACTTCCTTAAAAATGGCTCTAACGATTTACTTTAAACTTATAATATTAATTACACATAAGTTAGCTACAACATTTATTTTAAACAATTCTCTGGAAAAATTCATTTAAGGGTATTTTCGGGGGAGGGGGGAGGTTATGTGTATTGTGTTTTCTTTTCTCTTATTTCAATTTATTATATAATTGTATCATCTATGTAATATTGTAGAATTAAATATGTTGCCAATATTCTGAGTTTGAAGTATATCGGTTAACCGGAAATGCTTTTTTACTTTCCCTTACTCCTAGCAAGAGGAAGTATTGTTATCGAGTCAAATTTTCGATATTGAGTTTTCATCGGAAATATCCGTTCTGAGGGTCCCCTGAGCCCAAAAAAGTGGTTTTTACAAAATAATCTCTGTGTGTGTGTATGTGTGTGTGTGTATATATTAATTTATTTATTAAATTTTAACAACAAACGGCGTAAGCCTTATGGTTGAAGTCATTACATACATACAATTAAAAGTAAAGTAATACATGCTCATATTAACACTTCATGTAATGCAAAAATGTTTTCTTAAAAAGTCCAGATGCCATTTGAAAGCCCACATCACCAGGAATATACTCATTCCATGACCTGCATAATCTACAAATGACGTCAGCATTGAACAGCGCAGTAGTCTTAAAGGCAGGGACCACGAAATGCGAAGTACTGCGCAAGCAGCGAGGTGGCACATGAAAAGGAATGGCAGCAAGTAGCTCCATGCAATCAATTTCGCCATTCAAGAGCTTCTTCAAGAATAAAAGCCCAGCATTTCGTCTTCTAGACTCTAAAGAGCATAAATGAGTAGCACCGCTGGGTAACCTTTTTTTAAAAGTCCTAATGAAACGGTTTTGTATAGCTTCCAGTCTGACTATATCCTTCTTGGTGTAAGGACACCAAACCAATGACGCGTACTCAAGAAGGCTTCTGACATATGCATTGTACACAGTTAGCACCGCTTTGGGATCTCTAAGATCACGAGTGTGCCTTAATACAAAACCCAGTGCTCTCGATGCTTTCCTGCAAACATATTCAAACTGTTTTGTGAAAGAGAGGTCATGACTCAGAGTAACTCCTAAATCCATAACGTTACGAGTCCTCTCCAATGGTTTGCCATCAATGAGGTACTGATAAGATATACAAGTCTTTTTGCGATAAAAAGAAATGACTTGGCATTTTTTAACATTTAGCTCCATGCCATTACTGCAGCACCAGTGAGAAATAATGCGGAGGGTGTCTTGAATTATAATGCAGTCCGACTGGGAAGCAACTTTCTGGAAGAACTTCAAGTCATCCGCAAATGCCAGTACCTCAACATCGCATATGTGTATGTGAACAGCATAGCTCAAAAACGAAAAACCGTAGAAAGTTGAAACTTGATATTATGTTTAGGTAATTACCATGGGATCTGACGGTGCGTTATCTGTCAAAATTCCTCAACCGGAAGTACTATTTTACAAGTTTTTTTTTTTTATTACGTTTTTGCGATTTTCTCAAAAATAGCTCTGACGATTTTCTTTAAAACAGGTATATCGACTACAAATACAAGGAGCTACAACTTTTATTGAAAATATTTCTCTGGGAAAATTCATTTAGTGGGGGGGGGCACTTTTAGGGGAGAGGTGGGGTCACAGCTTCCTCTAAAGTGCTATCATAGTTGATTATAAATTCTATCATCCAAACAAAATTAATTAGAAATAAATAGATAGCCAAAATTCCAAGTTTTAAGAAAATTAGTAAGCCGGAAGTGCGCATTTACTGAAAAGTTTTGTCAGTTTTCGACGAATTTGGTTTTATTTGGTACACAAACTATATCATTTGTCAATTACAATTTTGAGAACAGGAGTAAGAGAAAGTTGTGTGAGTGTTTCACATTTGATTTTTACTGAAGTTTAAATTTAGTTTTCTACCATTTTATCCATAAAAAAAACAATGACGGATTTCATTAAATTTGACGTATTACACGAAATTTAAGTACAGAGATATCCACCTTGGGTTGGGAACTGTTTTCCGATATAGTTCATATAAAGAAGATTTCTGGGGTGGGTGTAGTGGTTTAATTTCTTCAAAAAAGTCATTTTATTAAGTTTCTCCAATTTTATATGAAGACAAGCAAATATTTAGTAAAAAGTAAGAGAAAGTCAGTGTTTGTGAGTCACACCAGATTTTTTTTTTAATTATTCTCCCGGAAGCTCCTTATCTATCCTAATTTTTTTTCCGTTGTAAAAGATACCATTATCGCATGCAAATTATTAGAAGGCTAACATTTTTGTTTGAAAAGTTCTGAGGAAATTGTTTTTAGGGTCCTTGGGAAGATGAAACTTTATGATTCTTTCTAAATTTCCCTTGTCAGTATTATGTAGAGCAAATCATTCAAAGTCATTGCAGCAAATATGATGATTTTGCATATATATGCCTTAACGAAAAATACCGTTGAAGTAAAATAGATTGATTTGGGTCATCCAAAACAGATGGGATTTTTTTTTTCTTTCTTTCTTCTCAAAGTGTCAACATCTGTAGCAGTTGGCTTCCGGACCCTAGTAAGTTTGCTGTCCCAGGAACAGAGTGAGATGTGGTGGTGCTTTTGTCTGGAAATTGTAACCCTAGACAACCCAAATAACCTTCCCAGTCATTATAGCTAACTCTTCCTCTTTGCACTGGGCACTGGCACTGGAGATTTTGCTGGGGCTAACCCCTCTTCAGTATGTGGCAGTGGGGGAGGCGATGAAGGGGTACCTTAGAATGAGGTGCAAGGGAGAATGGGTTGAGAACCTTTCGGGGGGATCACACTAGGATCGAGGATGAGATTTGCCGAGTGAATCGATTTCTGCTATCTAAACTCGATGAGACGAGCAAGAAATGGGGTTATGAGAGGGACAATGAGATCAGTATTGGCAGTATAGGGGCATCCTCACGATGCCAGCGGAGTCGGGTAACGGCTTTATTCGCTGTTATTCAGATGGCTCTAGGCAGGAGGGGACTGGCCTGTCAGGAGCGGGAGCATAGTTGCAGGAATTAGATAGGGGAGTTCGGTGGCCTTCGGTGGTTTGGCCACTGTCTTCCAGTCCGAGGTGGTGGGCATTATTGAATGCTGCCGCCTTGTGGGGGAGTGGCAGAGAGAGATCAAAGAAGTGCGGATTTTCTCTGATAGCCAGGCCGCAATAAGGGCTTTGAGTAAGCCATGGTGGAGTTCCAAACTAGTGGGAGAATGTAGGAGAAGGCCTTAATGCTTTGGCTCGGAGGGGTAAGGTGCGTCTCTCTTGGATACCCGCCATACGGGAATAGAGGGCAATGAGAGGGCGGATCAGTTGGCTAGGGAGGGATCATCATTACCATTTTGTGGTCCGGAACCAGCACTTGCCGTCACAAAGAAGTTTCGTGATAAACAGATTAGACTTTGGGAAATGAGAGTCTTGGAGAAATGCTGTGGGGACACGCAGGGGTGCCTCCAAGCTAAAAGATTTATAAAAGCAAGTAAGCAGGGAATTTCGGAGTATCTCCTGTCCCACAGTAGGACAGGTCTGAGGACCTTGGTGGGGGTAGTGACTGGACACACTTGGGTGTCTAGTCACTTGTTTAAGATAGGGAGGACGTCTGGTCCCATTTGTCAGAACTGCGACGACGGAGTCAGGGAAATGTGTACCACTACTTATATGTCACTGCCCCCGTTTCGCTGGTACTAGGTTTCGCGTATTTGGGAGGGCACCACTCTCGCACGTTTGTCTGGGCGAGTTGGAGTTTAAGGATATCTTGGGATGTTGTAGACTGACCGGTAAGCTACCGGGGGAGATTAATTAAGGGAAAATGGCGGGTATCGGGGGGATAAAAGCCACATAGGCTTGGGTCCCACGCCATTAGGCAGCCGGCATAATAATAATAATCCTCTTTGAAAGTAACTTATTTCAAAAAATGTTTGCTATTATTTCTTTCTGATTTTTGTTTCGTTAGTTTTTGTTTTTCAGTTTTCCAAATTTGCTATAAAATTTAGTTCAGTGTTTCAGTACTTATCCTTTATGTATAATTATTCAGCTGCTACCACATTTTCAATCTTATTTCCAGCCACCCTTTATATAACCTATTTCTTTAGATCTCCTCACTGACCCTTTCATTTAGGGAATAGAGGGAAATGAGAGGGCGGATCAGTTGGCTAGGGAGGGATGGCGCTTTCCTCTTCCCTTTCAACTTGCGCTTCCTCTTTCCATTTCAACATGCGTTGCGCATGCCTTTAGCATGCCTCTTGAGGTGTTGTCCACACTTCATTATGGACTCCATTATGTCCACACTTCAAGCTATCTTTCCTAGACTCATTTTTTTTAAGTACATAATTTAATCAGTTTAGTTTATTTATAATCATTTCCTATATAATTCTTTGTTTAATATTTCATATGCCGAAGAAGGACATAATGGAGTCTCAGACACGTCACCAATAATTTTTTTTTTTTTTCCATTTTTTGATCCGTCTTTAACAGGAAAATATTCTATTTTTGTTTTACTCATTCTTGCAAATATTATGTAATTGGATTTTTTAGTTAGATGTAATATTGCGCATATGTCGAAAATCACAAAAAAGCCGAAACTTTGTATTTCTTTTTGGTGCTATTAGAGGGCTGGACAGTAAAGCTTTGGTCAAAATCGGTCAACTGGAAGTACCACCTTAACTAAATTAGATTTTTCAGCTTTTTACTTTCTCTTACTCCTAGTAAGAGGAAGTATTGTAATCGTGTCAAATTTCGATATCGAGTTTTCACCGGAAATATCCGTTTTGAGGTCCCCTGAGTCCAAGAAAGTGGTTTTTAGCAAATTGTCTGTGTGTGAGTGTGTCCGGGGTGTGTGTGTGTGTGTGTGTGTGTGTGTGTGTATGTATGTATGTATGTATGTATGTGAACAGCATAGCTCAAAAACTTAAAACCATAGAAAGTTGAAACTTGATATTCCGTTTAGGTATCACCGAGGGATCTGCCACTACGTTATCTGTCAAAATTTCTCAACCGGAAGTACCACTTTATTAGTTGGATTTTTTACTTTTTTGCGATTTTCTCAAAAATGGGTCCGACGATTTTCTTTAAACTTCAAACATCAACCACACATACAAAGAGCTACAACTTTTATTTGAAACATTTCTCCGACAAAATGCATTCAAGGGCACTTTTGAGTGAGGGATGGGGTTAGGTTTCCATCTAAAGTGCTATTTCAGTTTATTAGACAAGTCTGTCATCTAATAATGTTAAATTAGAATTAATATGTTGATGGAAATTCCGAGTTTGAAAAAAATGGATAACCGGAAGTGCGTTTATTTACCAACTTACTAATTTTTTATTCACTTTTTCCCTTTTTCTCAAAAATGGCTCCGACATTTTTTTTGAAACTTCGTATATAACTAAACATGCAAGATCTACAACTTTTATCTAAAACATTTATCAAGAAAATTCTTTTAAGGGCACTTTTAGGGTGGGTGGGTTAGATTTTCATCAAAGTGCTATCCTAGTTGATTATAAATTCTATCATTCAACCATAATTAGTTAGAAATAAATAGATGGCTGAAATTCCGAGTTTCAAGAAAATTAGTAAACAGGAAGTGCGCTTATACTGAAAAGTTCTTTCAGTTTTCGACGAATTTCGTTAAATTTGGTACACAAACTATAAAATTTGTCAATTATCATTTTGAGAACTGGAGTAAGAGAAAGTTGTGTGAATGTTTCACACCAGATTTTTTTTCTTAAAAATGGCTCTAAGTTATGTTCACACTTGTGCGCTTTCCTCTTCCTCTTCCCTTCCCAACATGCGTTGCGCATGCCTTTCGAGCATGCCTCTTGAGGCATTCAATTTGTTGTCCACACTTCATCCGTTCAGTAGTGTGCATTTTATCGATGGATTTATAAGGCGGCATGTAAGCTGTTTGTGCAGGTTACCTGTTTTTGAAAAGTGCACGAAAAAAAAAAAGCAGCAAGCCCCCTCATTTTATGAAACCAGTTGCAACTGACCTCTTAATAAGGGCTGGCCGAAAAGAGTATTCAATTCCTCAGGCTATTGAGAGAGCAAGGGAAATCGTTGAAAACGCTTTTGGGTTGATGGCGCCAGCGTTCAGAATTTTTCGTAAGCCTATAGAAATTACAGTGATTGGGACTGTGGTTGATATAGTGTTAACTTGTCTTCTGCTTCATAATTTTCTCCGAGCGCAGCCGGATGCAGCAAGACAGTATTCACCTCCTGGAAGTTTTCACTGGTGAAGTTATTTAAGGCACCTGGAGAAGTTACTTCCAGTGATAATGGTATGAGACCTCTACAACAAGTATCACGGAACAAGCATCACTTCTCGCACTTTTGTTGGCATATAATTTTGAATTTACTTCTCTACATAACTGTTTGAAGACGATAATCTTCTGTAAAATCAAGTGTCTCTTGATTACAGACATAATCAGAAATCTGCTGTCGGAGATATTATTAATTAATAATAATAGTTGAATAATAACAATTACTAATAAAATTATTATTAAAATAATAAATAATATTTAAAATTAATTACATAATATATAACCTATAAAAATATCCCACAACACGTAGCGAGATCAACAAGATGCATAGAATGTTGAACGAAAATCCAAGTAGTTGGATTCACGTGCGCTGTGGTTGCGTCATGAAAATAAAAGCCCATTCAACTTCCATGAGGTATGCAATAATGCATGCCTCTCGTTCATCACGCCGTGCGCTATGACGCGTGCCTCTCTTGAAAGAAAAGTTGCACCAGTGTGGACATACCCTAAGCGATTTCTTTTTTTTTTTTTTTTAATTGACAAGTATATCAATTACTCACATACTACAAACTTTTATTTGAAACATTTATCCAGAAAAATTCATTTATGGGGAGGGGGTGTTCTAGGGTAGAAGTGACGTTGCTCCTCTTAAGGATCATTTTTAATATATTGTACGATTCTTTTTCTATTTCAGTAATGCGATCGTGCCAGATTTTCGGGATTGAGTTTTCACCGGAAATACACGTTTTGAATATCCTCTGAGTGCAAAAAAATGTTTTTTATAAAATGGTCTGTATTTGTGTGTGTGGTGTATGGATGTATGTGAAAAGAATATCCAAAAAAAAAAAAAAAATTGCAAGAAGCTCAAACATGGGCTTCCATTTAGGTACTACCACCGTATGAGACACGAAGATTTCGAGCAAAATTCATCAACCGGAAGTGAGTGCCACTTCAGTTTTTTTCATTTTTTTTTGTTGTAATTTTCTATAAAAAAAAAAAAGGCTCCAACGATTTTCTTTAAACTTGATATATCAATTACACATACAAAGAGTTACAACTTTTATTTCAAAAATTTCCCCGGGAAAATTCATTTCACGGGTGTGTTCTCTATAATTATGGTGTAGATGAGAGTTCAGATGTGAAATTCATAACCGTAAACTCTGATAGATCTCTTATGAATATTTTGTTTTTCGATTATACTGCAGAAGAGAGAGAGAGAGAGAGAGAAAGGTATGTGTATGAAACAGAGAGAGAGTGAGAGATTGGTTCGCATTCCCAAATATTACACTGACCACTACTTATACTTTATGTATAATTAATTTAGTTGGTACCATCAAATTTTCAATCTTATTTCGGTTCCATTTTTCACACGACCTATTTCTTTAGATCTCCTTACTGACCCTTTCATTTTTAGCCGATCCTATTTCCCCATAGGATTACTATCCTGTTTAGTATCACTCATTTTATATTCGCCAAAATATTCAAGTTTTGTATATTTGCCTAGCGGGATTCTGTTTTGGTATGAAATAAATTGTTCTTAATAAGTATTTATTTTTGTTAAAAATAAAATATAAAAAAATTAATTACTTCAGAGATATATTCCATGATAGCCTGCTTCTTTCGGTGGTCATCGACCAGGTTTAGGCGTTCGCCCATCTTCAAGGATGTTTTTGTCAAACGAATGTGATAACATAGACTTGGATAGAACATAGTCACAATGTTATCACACTGTTTTGACAAAAACATTGTGATGATGATGATGGGCGAACGCCCGAAACCGGTCGATGACCACGAAAAGAAGCAAGCTATCACGGAAAATATCTCTGATACTTTCTAGCTGTGCGGAACCAATCATAACAAATAAATAGCTAATTCGTTTATTTAAAAAAAAAAAAAAAAAAAAAAAACAGTAGAAAGTTGTTTTTAAAAACAAGAAGAGAATAATTAATTGTCTATGTTTTATGGTTTATAAAAACAACCATCATTCTTTTTAATTGGATAATTAATATGTTGCGTCTTGTACATAGTTTTATAGGCATGTTTATCGCACATATCTCTTATATATAGTAGTTCGAATTGTTTTATGTATTTATAATGTAATTATTTTGTGAATATGTAATAGTTTTTTTGTTTACAGGTGTTGTTTTTATTGTTGATGATTTTTAATGAAACATTCAGAAATAAGTTCTCCAGTTTTTATTGTTTAAAAAAAAAAAAAAATCATTTGAATCGTTGTTTTTCAGGATTGTAAAGATCATAAAAAATTATTAGATTCCTAGATTAAGGTAATTAGAAATGCGTGCATTTAAAAGGGATTCAATCTGAATACATAAGTAAAAGCACTTCTATTTTTTTCATGAAGCTTTTTAAAATAAAGAACGTTTTACAAATAGCCATGAGGGGCCCAAAGTCGGCCAAGTGATGGAACACTTGATACTAACATATCGCTAGTGAACTCACTATTTTTTTTGGCTTTCATATCCTGCATCCTCCCCCCACCAGGGTAGTCGCGCGTTGGTGCGGAAGATGTGTGTTGGCTGGTATTACTAAGAAAATAGAGGATCTTGAGACTAACATATCATATCGCTAGTGAACTCACTAGTATTTCTTTGGCTTTCATATCCTGCATACCCCTCCCTCCCCCCAGGGTAGTCGCGTTGGTGCGGAAGATGTGTGTTGCTGGTATTACTAAGAAAATAGACAATGTGGGCAAAAGGAAAATAAACTTGGACATCAAAGTGCTGAAAGGGTGATTGATTGCACTCAAGCAACCTACACACACACACACTTCTTTTCCGGATATATCTTCCGTCGGAAAGTAGATGTTTTTGCAGTACTGCGGTGGATGTTGA
This sequence comes from Triatoma infestans, assembly GCA_011037195.1. Taxonomy (NCBI): domain Eukaryota; kingdom Metazoa; phylum Arthropoda; class Insecta; order Hemiptera; family Reduviidae; genus Triatoma; species Triatoma infestans. Next base: position 9,643 of record JAAEAF010014483.1, on the reverse strand, counting down.
AGTCAAATATATGTAGTTAAGAGAATCAGAGATATTTTCCGTGGTAGCCTGCTTCATTTTGTGGTCATCGACCGGTTTCGGGCGTTTGCCCATCTTCAGGATGCGTTTTTCAGACAGTGTGACAACACACACTTGCACAGAGCAAATTCAGTTTACACACTCAATTATTAGATTCCTAGATAAAGTAATTAGAAATGCGTGCATTTAAAAAGGATTTAATCTGAACACATAAATAAAAACCACTTCTGTTTTTATCAGAAAGCTTTTTAAAACAAAGGACGTTTTACAAATAGCCATGAGGGGCCCAAATTCGGCCAAGTGATTGATCTTCATATTAACATATCGCTAGTGAACTCACTATTTTTTTTGGCTTTCATATCCTGCATCCCCCTCCCCTCCAGGGTAATCGGGTGTGATTGTGTAAACTGAATTTGCTCTGTGCAAGTCTGTGTTGTCACACTGTCTGAAAAACGCATCCTAAAGATGGGCGAACGTCTGAAACCGGTCGATGACCACAAAATGAAGCAGGCTACCACGGAAAATGTCTCTGATGCTTTCCAACTCTGCGGAACCAACCACCACAACTAGTTAAGAGAAATTATGATAGATTGTAGATAGGTATAATAATGATAGATTCTCTTGCCATGTATGGTATCGATACTTATCGAAGCCTTACCGACTTGGGCTCTGTCTAAATTAGTTGGAGTGGAAAATCCTCCACCATTAGCACATTTTCTGTCAATAAAGCAGCGATTGTCGGCCCCGATGATAATGTGGTTGCCGCTTAGTTTTTACGATTGCAACTACCAGGTTTTTACGATTGCGATGTCCGATGACACTGGTTGAAATGGAATAGATTATGGAAGAAGACTTGTTCAGTAGGAAGTCTAGCTACAAGGAGGGGTGGAATGTGCTTTCATCATGGTAGCAGAAGTTCTATACAAAATGGGGGAAGTGATTAGATCAGTGGTTAGCGCACTGGATTTCCACGCGGCGGACCCGGGTTCGAGTCCAGCTGTGCTGTCCTTAGATTTTTTCTTATAGACGTTGACGCGCCTTAAATTAAAAAAGAAAAATACCAACTGTAGCGCCTTGGAGAAAAAGATAGCCATTTTATACGATTGGTTTAAGTTATTAGTTTTTGAATAAATTTATTCTATTTATTTTCTCCAGAATTGTTTTATTTAATTAATACAAATGCAATTATTGCGAAACTTTCGTAATCAATGAAGATATTCCAGATTCTATTTTGTCTGCCGAAACACTAAAAATAAATATGCCAGTTTCTTGGATTAATTTAGAATTTTTCTAGGCTAGTGTGAAAATTAGCGTTGCAGGTAAATTGTAAGACCCGAAACACATTGCCTGAATTTGTTACGCATTATAAAATGATTCTAATGATCTGCAGAAAAAATTCAGGTCAGTTGATAGTAGGCCCCATGATAGTTAAATAGGTCAGTTGGATGGCCCCATGATAGAACTTTCGAGTCGATCTTTTCAACAGGATATTACATAAGCCCTGCACCTAAGAAGTCCTGGTAGTAGTTGTTGCATTTATGTATTCTATTGCAGTTATTAATTAAGTGGAATTGGCTGATACAGTTTATTAAGGAATTTGGTCGGATTTTATAAACAATATTTTACTCGGCCAACGTTTCGTTTTATTAAAACATCACATCAGGGCTGCAAAACAACAGATGGCAATGGCCAACAAAACACAAAGATACTATTTTTTTCTCACAAACATCCCCCCCCCTTCCAAAGTGTCTTTGTGTTTTGTTTACCGTGTTTTTAATACAAGACGAACTGTTGGCCGAGCAAATATTGTTTATTAAACCTGACCAAATTCCTCCACATCCCCAATCAACCATTGTTATTGATCAATATTATTAATACGGTTTAATTGAATTGTTTATATAACATTATTATTATTAAAATAATATAATTATGTAATTCGTATTATTTCTCATAATTGTAATGTATATTGATGCCCTTCAGGAAATAATGTTATGTACCACTTTTGCGGTTTGTTCTAATTATTACTTTTAATTAAGCAGTTGGTGGTAGCATGTTACATATCTCTGGGCGTTCCTTGGGTTATGGTTTAAAGAACACATTTTTCATTTTTTTGCTGGTAACCTTGTCAAAATTGGATGTAATTTTTCATTAGTAGTATCAGTATAGTTATTTTTATTTTCATAAAGTTTATAGAATTCAGTAATAATATGAAATTTTAATAACTTGAATTATTAATGTTTTAATATGATAACTTTAACGCTAGCGTTATTAGTTAGATTAATTTGCTTATTCTCAATGTAAATCATCTTTATTTCATTAACTAATTTGTTTTTTTTAATTTCTTTTTCGTTTAGTTCATTATTGAAATGGAACCTACAACTTTCTCTTTTTCATGACAAAGAGTCGCTTTGAACCATTTATACAGATTAACCATGAAAGAAATTTGGAAAAGTGGACAATTTAGATATATACCTTTTCATAACTCCAAAGAATCAAGGGATCCTTATTTGGATTTCCTAACTGTGTTATACAATACGATTAATGTTCTGCTCTCACTTGTAGCTTGAACCAGAACTAAATTCCTTCACCAAATAATCTATTTCTACTTTCTCTTAGTGCTAAAAGAGAGTATTGGCGAACATGTCATATTTTAAAAATTAAGTTTTCAAAATTTCATATTTGAGGACTAAGCTCCAAAAGGTGTTTTTAGAAATTTGTCTAAATATTATTTTATAAATCATTTATTTATTTCAACATACTACATTTTACAATAATATTACATGCATTGTATAGATATATACATAAAGTTATTTAATTTATTTTATCCCACGCGGATTCCCGGGTCCTTTCTTAGGAGTCTGTATAGCTCACTTTCCGGTGTTGGACAGTGTTTTCTGTAACGAGAGGACACAGCTTTTCGGAGGCTCCGGACGCCAACGACCTTCAATATTGACGCATCTTAAATATACAGGGTGTCCCCAAGGTATATGGATAACAACTTTTTCTCGGAAACTAAGATAGCTAGAAAAAAACTAAAAAATACCACTGTCTCCGTAGTTTTTTTGTTAGCAAACCAAATTTAATTTGCAAATTTGTTTTGGTGTTTCCAGAAGCAAGATACAGGCAGGCACCAACTTCATTTTTTCAAATGGGAAGATGTGATTTTTATTTAAGAAATAGATTCCTCTATTTTTTGTAAAAAAAATTTACTTGAACGGTTTTTGGTCTGTGAGTGATATTTTATGACTTATGAATGAAAACATGATTCTTATAAGAAGTTTCAAAATGATATTATAACGGTTTTTTGATTGAATAAGAAGAAAAGTACTATTTTATTATAAATTTTACTCATCATTAATTACAGATCTTGCTCGAACTGGCCCCCACCATTAGAGATGCAATACACATGCTTTTTCCTGCCAATTGTACCTTACGACCAAAAAAATACATCTCTAATGGTGGAGGCCAGTTCGAGCAGATCTGTAATTAATGAGAGTAAAATTTATAATAAAATAGTACTTTTCTTCTTATTCAATCAAAAAACCGTTATATATCATTTTGAAATTTCTTATAGGAATCATGTTTTCATTCATAACTTGTAAAATATCGCTCAAAGAAAAAAAAACCGTTCAAGTAAATTTTTCTCACAAAAAAATAGAGGAATCTATTTCTTAAATAAAAACCACACCTTCCCATTTAATAAAATAACGTTGGTGCCTGCATTCGCTTCTCGAAGCACCAAAACAAATTTGCAAATTAAATTTGTTTTTTTTCTGCCAAAAAAGCTACAGAGACACGTATTTTTTAGTTTCTTTTTCTAGCTATCTAGTTTCCAAGAAAAAGTCGTTATCCATATACCTTGGGACACCATGTATATATAATTATATATACATATATATTTATTTATATATATTTAATAATAGTTTGAAAAATAACGAAGTAGATAGCTTAATAATTATGAAAGGAAATAGGAACGACAAAAAAATGCTGTGGGTGTGTGTATGTGTATGTGTTTATAGTTCAGCATAACTAAAAAAAAAGGAAAGTCCAGAAAACTTAAAACTTGATATTTCGTTTAGGCTTTACCAGGGGGACACGACATAAGGTTTTTGATCAAAATACGTACTTCACAACCGGAAGTACGACTTAATTGAATATTTTTTCAGTTTTTCATGATTTTTTCGAAAATGGGTAGCTATTCTATCTACGTATATATTATGGGTCAATTAACAAATAATGCTATGTAGTATCTCCTGTATTATTAGCTCATTATTTAAACATGTCATGATTGTAGAGACATAACAAATAAATGTTAGTATGTAATACAAGGTTAATATAATCGTAGATAGTTAATTTTGTTGACCTTGTTTGGTATAAATAGGTGTTTTATTTCCAATATAAATTGGAACATTTGTTATAATTAATAAAAGATTTTTTTTTTTTTTTCCTTACATCGCCCAATTCTTGACAATTTAGCCATTCCATGTCTAGCAATCTAATAAAGCGTTGCCCTTCTCTCTCTCGAGAGCATTGTCCAGAAGATACAGGAAATGTTGCTGACTTAGTAAACTATATTACATTTAAATTGTCACTATTGAAGGTACCCATTTCTCTTTAGAGGGCAATTGGCATCACTCACAATCCCGGTCCTACTATGATGTTCCAGTAGGTAATCATGCCACTTCATCAGTCAAAAAATTTGCTATAAAAATATGTCTAGACAGATTATCTGTGATGGTTGCATCATCAATGAGGGTGATTCAGACTTATTATCTGTGATGGTTGCATCATCAATGAGGGTGATTCAGACTTTTCCTTGTGATGCCCCAATACGAAAACATTGTTCTTATAATTTTTTGAAATATTTATAAGTAATAAATAAAGTAATAAGTAATAAAGTAAAATATTTATTAGTAATTTTTTGAAATATTTATGTTTTTGTATTTATTATTATGTTTTTAATATGGTATAATTAATAATAATAATAATAATAATAATAATAATGAAAATAATATCAGAGACATTTTCCGTGGTAGCCTGCTTCATTTTGTGGTCATCGACCGGTTTCGGGCGTTCGCCCATCTTCAGGATGCGTTTTTCAGACAGTGTGCCAACACAGACTCGTACAGAGACTTAGTTTCACACTAACTGAGGTGTGTTTTTTTTTTTGTTTTTTTGTTTGTTTTTTTTTAAATACTAAACTCTTAAACTAGGTAAAGGGATGTGGCCAGATGGGTGGGGAAACACGTGTTTGGGTTGTTAAAGGGTAAATTCTTTTCTTACAGTGGACGCGGGGGTCTAATTTTTAAACTCTGTTGTTGGAGGGAGACTTACTTCACAATTAACTAACCAAAATATTAAGAATATACAAAAAAATAACATAAAAAATAAAAAATAGGATACACAAAATAAATCTAAATAAAATTAAACAACGATTAAACTAACATTTTAAATTCATTCATTCGTTTAAAACTGAACGATTTTTTATAATAATTAAATTAAATTTTTCCAGTTCCAAAGAATTAAGAAAATCCAGTCATTCTTTCACTTTTTTCACGCAACCCTCACATCCTCGCAAGCATGTATACCTAATTATGTTTTCTTATATAATTAAGTTTTTTATTGTGCATCCCACAAAGGATGTCCCAATGCCCAGCTCTCCGAAAAAACCACTTTCCAGCTCTGCGGAACCAACCACCACAACAAAAATGAAAATATAATAACCTATGCTTAAGTGTGTGTTGAATGAATTCTTGTAATTCTGGGTGTATGGTTCGGTCTCAATAGAGGAAATTTTGAACGGTTTACTGTGTGATATTAAGGCTACTTTTTTGTTTTCCATAACCAAATTTTCTTCCCTCTTATCAGAACAGACAAAATCAAAAACTTTAAATAACTTCTTTTATGTAAGTTTTACGAAGTAATTGTATTTAATCAAATAGATGAAAACGGATTTGCAGTAATTTTTTTCATTGTTCATAAAATATTGATAGAATGAAGGCTCTCATTTTTATTATGTTTAAAATTTGATTATTACTAATTATCAAAATACGATGGTATCTGTTTGTTTAAACATCAAATGTTTATGGATGTTGGGATTTAATGTCCATGGGAACTTCTTTAATTATAATAACGGCCATTTTTTTTTTCGTTTATATATCCATAAATAGATTTATTTAATAAAAGTAATAAATTACATCAAACTGAACAATGAAAAAAGGAAAGAAAATAAATAATTGATAATAGAAATTAAGAAATTGAAACAGATTACAATTTATTCATTACTGTAAAATTTGATTAAAAATTTTGTAATGCAATTACATTTTTTGAATGGACTACACTATTCGTTTATAATAATTATTTATTTTTCATTTGCTGAAATGTCTGTTGTTTCGTGGAACTGTTTGAGAGAAGACAACTGAAAATTAGGAAGAAACGATGATGTAAGGGATAAACTGGACAAGTAACATGGAAATGTACAGTTTCTCTAATCCTAGCTCATCATTACAGAGCACAGTTTTGTGAGATCAAGCAGAAAAGTTCTATATTTCAGAGTGAATTCAATGAACTTAGTAAGGGGATGTTTGAAATTGGGCCAATTAGGTATAAGAAAAAAGACGGTTTGCAGATAGGTGGGCTGAATTTTCTTGGCGGAGGTATCGTGTATTTTTACTTTTACAGAGGGCAATAAGTTGAAAGCTGCTACTGTCATTTCGTCTATCTTCCTTAAATGTTGTAAGTACTAATTAGAATTTTAGTGCTATTGTACATTGCAATCAGTCTATTAAGACATGCTTTCGGATATCGGTGGCTACACATCTCCAATACTTTCTTTATTCATCCAAGTTAAATATTGAACCAAATCTTTACAGATTCATTTCCAATACTACACTCATGCCTTAGGATATAATGTAGAGTAAACATATTGAGCAAGAATATGTTCTTAAAAAAAACCCATGGACACGATGAACCATTTCCAGGTACCTCAATGATCCTCACATAAATTGGTATTCAACTAAATTACCATAAAACCTTTTCTTCATTTTAAATGAACACATATCCCAATTATATTAGTTTAGTACTCATTATTAGTAATATTTCAGTTTTATGCAATATGTTTCTCTTTTGATTTTATGGCTTTAATATCCCTCCTTTGTAAGAGGCTTCAAAGTTGATTCTATCATTAAAAGTTGATATCCATTTAACTGCAAAAGGATGGTTTATGGTGAATTGATCTTTTCTTAATGACCTTATAGAAAGTACTTTCATTTGGGGGAAAAGTTATTGTTAGATATTATAGGTGGAGATATATATAGTCAAATTTTAGCTTTATAACTTATTTAAATTAAGTCAAGCATTATCTCAACATCCATAAATCACATATAATCGGTTAATACGAATACCAAATCATATTTAAAGGAACATCAAGTTATAATTCAGTCGTCAATAGGAACAACAAATCACATGCAGTCATCGTAGGATTATCAAGTCCATAAGTTCTTAATAGAAATATATAGTAACTTTTAAATAAAGTAGAGGAACTAAATATATATGGGGCTCTTACTGTTGTAAGATTAGGTGTTGCGATTGTGTACAATTTTCGAAATAGTGTGTATACCGGAAATATGTACATGTTTTGTGGTCCCCTGAGTCAGAAAAAATAGTATTTAGAAATTGATCAGTATGGTTTGCGTATTTAATGGGAGGGGGGGTTATCAGAAACGGAAAGTCATATTAAGTTCAAACTTCATTTATCCTTCAAGCTACCAGGGTACCCGACAATAAAGCAGTGATCGGTCCTAATTGTCAAACGGAAAGTGCATTTTTACTGAATGGATTGTTTTAGTTCTCCATTTTTCTCTAAAACGTTACCAAAGATTTTCTTTAAACTTGCTAATCATAGAAAATTCATTTAAGGTGTGTATTCTGGGGGAGAAGTGGCGGCATTCTTCTATAGTGCCATTTTTAATATATCGGGTGTCCCAAAAGGTACTTTACAACTTCACAACGCAATAACTTGAATTGTAATTGATGTACAGAAACTAACTTTAGTTTATCTAATGCTTCATCTCATAAAGTTTTTTTCCTTGTTTAGTCCACTTATATGCGCACCTCTTGTGGCACGTACGATATCTAATCGGTATTCAACTTCCATTCACACTCGCCGTAACATGTGTTCATCAACAGTGGCAATGGCATCGGTGATTCTGTTCTTCAGATCGTTGATATCATTGACAGGAGTACGATAAACTTTGTCTTTAACGTAACCCCAGAGAAAAAAGTCTAAGGGTGTCATGTCAGGGGACCTAGGAGGCCAGGAAATGGGGCCACCTCTTCCAATCCAACGTTGCGGAAAGGTGACGTCCAGGACCTCTCTCACGTTAAGAGCCCAATGTGGTGGTGCACCATCTTGCTGAAAAAAGACTGTTGGTTGTCGATCAGCTAATTGAGGTATCAGATACATCTGCAGCATGTCAAGGTAATTGGTACCATTAACTGTGTTTTCTGCAAAAAAGAATGGTCCAATAATGCGATCAATCATGACACAACACCACACATTAACTTTGGGGCTATCACGCACCACTTCTCTCAAAGCATGTGGGTTTACTGACCCCCAGATGCGGACATTGTGTGTATTGACTCTTCCACACACATGAAAAGTCGGAGAAAGCCACATTATTAAGGAAATTGTTATCCTCTTCCACACGTGTCAGAATTTCCACAGCAAATTGCATGCGCTTCGGTCTATCATTTGGCTCAAGTGCCTGCAGTAATTGCAGACGAAAAAAAACTTTATGAGATGGAGCATTAGATAAACTAAAGTTATTTTCTGTACATCAATTACAATTCAAGTGAAGTGAAGAGGTGGCCCCATTTCCTGGCCTCCTAGGTCCCCTGACATGACACCCTTAGACTTTTCTCTCTGGGATTACGTTAAAGACAAAGTTTATCGTACTCCTGTCAATGATATCAACGATCTGAAGAACAGAATCACCGATGCCATTGCCACTGTTGATGAACACATGTTACGGCGAGTGTGGATGGAAGTTGAATACCGATTAGATATCGTACGTGCCACAAGAGGTGCGCATATTGAAGTGGACTAAACAAGGAAAAAAACTTTATGAGATGGAGCATTAGATAAACTAAAGTTAGTTTCCTGTACCTCAATTACAATTCACAGTTATTTGCGTGTGTGACAGTTGTAAAGGACCTTTTGGACACCCGATCGTAATACGATTCCATTCGTCCATCATAAAATTAATAAGACTTTTTATGTGTTCAAAATTTCGAGTTTAAAGGAAGTACGATTTTTATATTATATTACTACATCATCTTATATTACATGGTAGCATATATTACGATCGTTGTCACATTTGCTATAACCGGCATAATAATCATAATACAATCATTTTAATAATGAATTCAAATCGTCAGGCCTTAAAATTCACTGAGATGTTTTTGTACGGAAATGGCCAGAGAGTTTTTAAAGAAAAAGAATTTTTCGTTGCCTCTACGTTCGGTATCATAGTGTGCCTTCTCAGTATCTTTATAAAAATGTATTGGAGAAAATACAGTATTTTCATATTCATTCAGTAATTCATTATAGTAGTTATGAAAAAGT